>JAGDQP010017579.1:26480-38215 GCA_022664845.1 Lepisma saccharinum | reverse complement strand
CTATTCACTGTAGAAACTGTTAACCTCGCGATTAACATCAAGAAAGTTAAAATTGAAAATATACAGAACAGGTATTCTACCGGTAATGCTTTACGGTTGCGAAAGTTACCATAGAGTACGACTCTGCGAAATGAACACACATTACATGTGTTTGAAAATAAGGTTTTGAGAAAGATATACAGGTCGAAATGGAACGAGATTAGCACAGAATGGAGGAGGCTGCACAATGAAGAACTCCACGGACGGCATGATTCGCACAATTATGTTATATAAGAATAATAAAACCGCGACGGATAAAGTGGTAAAACTACGTAGCTCGGTTGAGGGAAAAACGAAGATTATATTTTAGTGTCTGGGAAACTGAAGGGAGAAAGATCTTTGGGAAGACCGACACGTCGTTAGGATGACAATAGAAAAACCTTCGGGAGGTAGAGGCTCGTAATGAAAACTGGCTTGATGTTCTACATGGATGAGGATATCAGCAGACCGAGATATGTGGAAAGAAAAGGGGGAGGCCTTCATCCAGCAGTGGATAGAAAACGGCTGAATATGATATATATATATATATGTATATATATATATATCATTAACAAATTCTAAACCAGAAAAAAATGCTTACACTGTAACTTAGATAAATTAGTTATTAATTCCAGATTAAATTCCGTAGAGGGGTAAAATAATAGGTAAAAATTTTGGAATTCGTTAATATTGAAAAATTTAAGCATTGCCGTCTCGAATTAATGGAGAATAAAGCAGAAAGACCAGTGAAGAGGGAACTCTACGGTAGCAGAAGGGCGGGAATTAGAATGTGTCTGACAAGTCAATAGCAAGATGCAATCCATGAGACATAATCTGGCTTTAATTAACCCACCTTCGCTTACTCAGCATTATTTTGTATCTATGCATGAATTTCCTCCCGTGCGATATCGACTTTATCGAGACGTGCGAGAAGGGATAGCCTCTTAAATATGTGCGCCGAGCAATCCTTAATGGCCGCTCGCAATGACCTTCACAGTGCATGGATAAGTACATTGTAATCAATGCAATGAAATCGATGCAAGGTATCTATGACATAGGTAATCACAACACTAATTTAATATATCAAGCATACACAATCCTGTTTGATAAAGATTATTGAACGTTAAATTTCTTGACTACCATAAATTACAATTTACCCCTTGAATCATGTAAACATACTAACATAAAAGATACATATGTTTATAACAGTGCTTCTAAGATTCAGAAAGCGTAAAGTTTTCATTTCGAAAAGTTTTGTTACAATTTATTCTCTCATTCACCTGGTCTATGACATGCGAAGCTACATGGTGACCGTACCAGTAATGGACCAGTCGCCAGTGGTTGACTAAGGGAGACAAACAATAATAATAGTTTCTATTGGATATAGTAGTAAACACAGTGCGTTTTATACTTCCATAAGGTTTAATAGTGTAGTCTCCAAATGCTGTGCAATCAGGAAATACAGTACTCCAAAATCAAATAAAAAATGTAAAGAGCATCTGGAAGAGAGCAGAGCGCACAATAAGAGGACAGAAGATATCCGTGCATATCAAGTAGAAGGTACAGTGAAATAATTAATTATTGCATTCCTTCGTTGTTCCTTGAATCAAATAATCCTACAGTAAATAGAATCAATGATCTACACTGCAACAATCGTAGTTCGCAATTGGCTACTACAACTGGTCAACTACACCTTCAGCAATATATTTGTCTGTTGTGTTAAATGAAATAAATGTGAGCTACTTTTTCTTTGATTTATTCTGTATGGTCTTAGGGTTTGTTTCGTATATATATTGTATTATATAAACGTCAGTTCTTGCTTAGAGTTGAAATTTTCCTTATTTGGTCAAACATTGATACGGTCACCCTATAAATCACATTATTGAATTGTAATCACATTTAATTTACACGTGAAGGTTTGGTATTATGGTTAAAGAATACAAACATACACAGATAATTTGTCAGTGCTTATAAAATATTGTATAGATCAACATAAAGAGTAAACAAAACTTCCAGTGAACATCGAACGCTGCGTAACGAAAAACAATTCCCCAAAGTGCATGAAATATAATGAATACTACTGACATTTCCTTTAGTCAGTTTTCTTGTAATTATTTAAAACCTATGAGAAAAATAGAACAGCAATCCTTCTCTAAATTCTCGAATTAACATATTGACGACATAATGAAAAGCATAGAAAAGCACTTTTAATTGTCTCCATGCCATCAATTTATATCAACATTTTATATTTCGACAGAAGTTTTCTCTAACACTCACCTGTGAAATGTGACATTGAGACCTTTTTTATTGTATCTGTTGATACATCCGAAAGCGACACAACTCAATACCATTTTTAAACTCTCATAAAAGCACCAAGAGTGATCTGGTTATTTGCATGTCTGTGAATGCAATACTTCAATTTTCTTCCATACGCAATATGGCGGACCGCGATACATACAGCCGGGGCGGCGGCCATTTTCGGCTTCAATTTATTTTCGAAGTAGGGGTACGCTTGGGCGTCTCCTTCTATCTTATTCCTCCAAGCGTCCACCCAGCGTCGTGAGGCCAATTGGGGAGCTACCTGAATAAAGAAGTAGCGATCACAGTTGAGAGCTTCGGCTCTCCTCTCCCAACTCGTCTGGTCAGCGTGGGAGCAGTAGACCACCTCCTCCCTCCGGGAGAGGCCTCATCCAGTAGTGGATTGAATATGGCTGTGTATTATTATTATTATATATAAATAAAAGAATTCGTAAAGGAAATTGGAAATATTTTTTCAAAATATGATAGAATTATGGAAAAAACTTACTGCTATTCACTGTTTTAAAGTATTTCAATCAAATGTATGTAACAGTTGCCGCATCACGACTTAATTTCTTTCTTATGTATGTAATTGTATGTCTATTTTTTTATTAATGTTAGTCAAAATTCTTTGGGTTAATTTGCAAGTAGGATGCCGGAAATATTTTTTTATTAAACCTTTCATCAATGCCACAGTTTTAAATTTCTTTTTATCCTATTCCTTTTTGCTTAAAAAAATCTTGTTTCACACACACAAAAAAAAAAACCATACAGGATTTACCTCTAACATTTCGAAAGCACTTTACTAAAAGGCCGCTAGTCACCTAACAAAGGGAATAATGTATACAGTTAAAAATCTAAATAGGCACCAAAACTTAAAAAAAAATGTGTTAATAAACAACTGCGTCTGCCTGTCGCAGAAAATTCTACACTAGTACTAAACTTCAAAAATGGCAAAATCCTGCAAACTACTTAAAAACAGGTACGTTTATCACACACCATTAAAATCTAAAAAGCAAATTTTTGAAGAAAAAAAAATCTACCTAAACTCATCTACATCTCTGTCAGCCAACCAAAACCTTTATTTCAAAATTTTAAAATTAAAAAAATGGGTAAAAGAGACACAGCACGGAAAACAAAACTTAAAAATTCCTCGTCATGTTGGAGTTGCAACATAAAAACATGTTACGTGTAAACATGAACTGCAGTCTAAGTTAAACTACTACAACACACCCCAAATTCAACAGGCAAAATCGTGTGTCTCAAAAATCAGTTTTGTATTTCTTAGTGTCATTTGAATTAAAAGCGTGTAAAAAATATCTACCTTCCTGTACGCCGCTAGGTATGAACCCAGGACAGCAAAGCATCAAGGCATCTTCGGTGGCTGCAGCGTCAAAACAGCTAGGGTCTAAACATACATCATCACCTGGTCCAGTAAAACACTCAAGCCAGCATGCAAAAGTACAATATATATATATATTCAAATCCCATCACTCCATAGTTTAACATACCGAGCAGTTGCGTCTTTTTATCCTTTCTTCATTTAATTTTGTTCTAACGTGTTATAAAATGCAATCAAAAGGTGGACCACCACCAGCTAACTAGAGTGCTGCAAAAGTTTGTTGCCTTCCCTGTAAGTAAGACGAAAAACTTCGGTAAACAAACTTAAGTTAAGGCTACAAACGCCTTACACCCATTCCTTAACAAAACTTAATTATTTTGTTTAAAACTATGCTAATATGTTTAATAGCAGTAACCAAATAAAAAAGTGTGTTTAAACCAACATTTGTAACTATACCTTTAAAATCATCCATAAATGCTCTCGTTGTATAAATATATTAAAAAAACATACTTACTTGTCAACACGCAATAAAAGTTATAACTTACTTTGGCCCACAAAATGTAAAAAGGGCACTTTCAACAAATTTCATATAAGAACAATATTACTTTATTTACGTAAAAATCAAGTATTCATTCAGTGTTTTTTTTATTTAATGTAAATGCGTCCCACACCACAATAATTGTGTATCGTGGTTGTATGTAATACCACTCTGTGGTAATACCTATATACATTAAGTTCATTAACTTATTAAAAGTTCATATCTTAAACAAAAAACACTGTGCTAAAAAAAAGTAGTTTACAAAGGAAAGCAACTAAATGCAATTTGCAGTTCGGTCCTTATACATTTTCCAAATTTTATAGCAAGCGTGGGCCTCTGTTTAAAAATAAAACCGCTTTCCCATATGCACACATAATATTTTAGTATTTTTTTTTCTGCTTGCGTTACAACACAAGAGATTAACTTTCAAAATCTGTCTACTAGCAGCTGCACGCGTCTTTCTCATTTAATTGCAAAACTTTTTTTTTCTTATATTAAGAATTTTATCTATATTAAGTGTAACTTACTGGCCAGTAAACTTTTTTAAAAATAATTTTAAATTCTTTGTTTATAGTAATCGTTATTTTATGTATTTGTAAAAATAAGTTTAGTTATGCGTTAGGTAGCAAAATCGTGTGTATTTAGCGTCATATATGTAAGTGTGTTATTATTCCATAAATTGTGCTAGTTTATAATTATAATCAACGGAAATAAATTGTAATTGTTTCCTATTAAAGGTTGTGTAAGTTTAGCATAAAAACAAAAACAAAATCAATTTTAGCCATTTATAAATCTTTGCAACCCCCACTATCTCTTCTAATTTCCCCCTTCCACATCTCTTTTACGTCCTTTACGAGCAAAATTAACATTAAAATCTCTTGAAATCATTTCGTTCCACTTCCCAAGGAAGTTTCTTAATCACAATTCCTTTTCTAGTAAAGTAAAAGGTTAAACCGCAAGGTTCAAATTGGTTTCAATAATTATTCATCTAATCACTATAGCAGGCAAATAAAGTTGCCAGTCAAGTTATCAATAATATGTCTTATATGTCACAATACATAAGTAAATGCCTGTTAAACATTTCATTCCCCCTCTTTTGGCACTAGTTGTTCAATACATTTGTAATACCTTGCAAAACACGTTTAAGTTAAAAACATCATATAAAACCGTTGTAGCTCAATACAAAACCGACCAGCCGACCACATTATTAGTAATAGTAATGTTTTCAATAAAGCGAAAAAAAAATGCCAAATGAATACTTTGTCATGTGTCGTTATTGTAAGGTCAACGCTAATCACATATAAATTGCTTTTAATAATTGCTCTAGGTATGCTGCAATTAAAAAGCATAAATTACATTCTACATAAAATCTGCTTGCAATTATAGTTCAACATTTTTTTTAAAAATAGCTAAAAAAATGTAATATTTGTATAATCAATCCAATCATAACTATGTTTAACTTTTCATTTTCAAAAGTTGTTACACTAAAAAAAAAATAATAATAATATGTATCCAATAAACAGTCATTTTTAACATCAAAAATGCTTCTGTATCACGTTAATTTCTTCTTTGTTTTCGTTAAGTTTAATAAAGTTTATTAATATATTCTCAAACATCTGTTTCATTTCTAATTAAAACTCAATATTTTTTTTTAAATCTCGTGTCACTACAAGTGCAATCTTCAATTTCACTACAATACAAATTATAAATTGTGTTCTTTTTCAGCTTTAAAGTGCAAAACATTATCATTAAAAAAAAATCTCTTAAAAACAAATTTCATAAAATTCATCTTCCCAAAACTAAATTCAAAACCCATTCAAACTCCATTTACGCATGCTCTCAGTCTATCCGTTTGGTAAAAAAGCAGCGTGCTTCTCATTTCTTGCTGCTACCTTGTAAAAAATAATAATAAATTTCATAAAAACTCCCCGCATTATCAAAAACTAAAACAGTCGTTTTATTTTCAGCCGTCCAGCATGTGTCTTTAAAACGCAACGTTTAGTCACCCTACCCGTCAATCAAACTATGTGTTATTTTTATTTCTCCCTGTTTCTATACAAGGCCCGCCTACGTATTCCACGCTTCCAATCCTACTTAATGTATCAGCCAGCCTCCCTATAAACCGTTCAAAAGGTGCTAGTTCCAACTTCTTTCTCAAGTTTAAATTTATTAAACTCTTGTAAAAATTAGTTTAAAATCATCTGTGCGTGCTTGCCCCAAGCACAAGCAGTAGTTACATGTAGGGTAACCAACTATCCCGGATCTATAGTCTTGAGCTTCCACAAACTTTTCCCGAGGCATCAAAAGCTGTGATTTCCTGCAAGATGTGCCATAGGTACAGCAGTGGCGGCTCGTGGTCTTTACTTCAGGTAGTGCGCAAAATATTACAGCATCTTTTGCATTATTATTATTATTATTGATGGTGGTTATAATAATAAATAATAACAAAGAACAACAATAACACGCTCTAGTCAACACAAAAGTATTGCAATTTGTTATATTATGAAACTAACAAAGAATTTCGTTGATCTCGTTGAGCTTGGATAGGACTTCGTTGATGGAAATTAAGTCAAATAACGGATTTAATATTAATCTTCTTTGTAGAATAGCAAGAAATAAAACATTTTCAGCTTCCGTAGTCCTGTGGTTACGTTCATGGACTCTGGATCGGCATTGGGGAGACAGACAGGTTCAAGAAGTACTTCTAAGTTACTGATTGATTTTTTCTATAGTTTGTTTAAGCTTCACTAGGCGAATATCGGCATAGCACCTATACAATGGTCCTGGCCGCTACCTTCTTCCCTCTTCCTGAAAGAGCGCTCGCTGAGGGATATAATTTCCCAGACATGTGCCATACTTAGGTCATAGCTGTCTAACTGTCTGTCTGATCCAGAAATGTAAGTTAAGAAAAATATATGAACTTTTCGAATATTAGAGAAAAATTCTTAAAATTATTTATCGAAAAACTTATAAGTGGAAGCAGAAGTTTAATACCGGTAGCATATTTAATCTATTGAGGAATATTTCCTGTCGAGGAGGAGCCAAATCAACTATGCTCATTCTTATAATCATATCAGAAGTAATTATAATGGCAATTGTACTTGTTCACAATTTTCGCCAGATGAGAAGGTTCATATGTAAGAGCAGTACATCGTTGAGGGTTATGTTCGTCCCCAAACTATTTTAAAACCGTGATTGAACATGGGATCGGATCAAACTCAGGGGTCCGTCATTTCGAGGTATCTGTCAAATGCTGTGATACCCATTGAGTTAAGAACATAATCAATACCTAACCCGATCCTTTCTCCTTGGGATGAATTACTGCCTTAAGATGCTGTAGAGGCATTAAAGTAAAAGTTCCCGTAAAACCTGTCCTTATTTTCGTAGACCCCTATGATACACGCGTGGTATTATTGAGTTGAATCCATTTATGATCTTTAGGCATCTATGGCTCAGGGCTGTCTAGGGTAGGGGACACGATGCGGGAAGTAATCGGTCTGATCCTAGGTTTAAGATATGATCTCGGCATTTGCCTGGTGTGACAGAAAACTCGTGGAAAACCTCAGTCGGTCGGACCAATGCTGGGGCGGACCAATGACCTCCCGAAAGCGAAGTTGAACTGAGCTACGGTTGGTCGGTGAGTGCTATTGCATATTTTGATTAACTTTCCATCCGAGAGGCATGATTTCTTTTCCTGTTTTTGGAAACGTGTAAAATTGAAAAATATATATCGTAGAGTTGTCATACGTTCCTAAGTTAGTTTCTTTTACTTAATCAGAGTTACGTACTACTTGAATATGCACTGGATTGCTGGATTGGGATGCAAGAATTTGGATAAGCTTTAATCAGAATAGCCGGCAGGATGATTCAAAGTTAGGTCATGCTTCAGAATAATAAAAGAAGGCGAAAAAAATCAAGAATTATTATTATTATTGGGCAATATTCCAGAGAAATGGTTTTAAAAAGCATTTTTATTAACAGATAATTTATCATAGACTTTCAAACTTAAAGGACTCCTTAATTTAAATATAAGAGAACACTCTCTTTCTATTGAATCAATTGACCTCGAGAGAAGAAAGATAGTTGCGAGAAATTATTTCTGAACTGGGAATTGGACACTCTATCCACATTGACAAGGGTGCGGGAATTTTACACGCGGGAAACTGTGTGTGTATGCTATCTAGACCACTTCGTTTGCCCAAAATTTGCTACATATAGAGAGTTATGGAGGCAACGATCTTTCCTGTACCCTCTTGTCTCCTCCGCCCGCTGAGAAACCTAAAAGCTCACTTTTACCCTCATCGTTCTCGGTTGTCAACCTGGAGGAAACAGAAAGCAAACTAGCTGCTGCTTGTGACGAGCCAAAATTGCGAGCGCGCTTTCTCTCTCTCTCTCTGTTATGTGAGCGTTCACTGAGTTAAAGAATGATAAGAATAAGAAGCAAGATGGTTTGTAACACACTTCAAGAATAGAAATATTAGAGGGTAGTTTGCACAACCGAACAAACTTAGATAAGAGAGCCGCCGCTGAGGTAAAGTAATATCCATAAGTGGAATATAAAAGCACACGAACTGTACGATTCTATATTAGCAACCACAAAGCTCCGAAGGTCACTTGATATTATCTCAAGGTTCAGTGAGCCAACGATATGAAACAATTTGAAAAACTGAACTTTTAAATAGGTTGCCAGCACTGATAACTGTGCTGCAATACTCGACCGAGGCTACCTCTACGACCAGACCCTGTACTACTGCACATGCATCCAAAATTGGGTGTGACGCATTTGTCAAAAACACTCAGTTTTATAAAATAGCGTGGAAAAATTGACAACTGGGGTGCCGGAGACATCCACAGTATTTTTCTATTGAATCGAATTATGTGTATGCAAAGTTTGGTGCGGTTACATCTAACGTAATGAAAGTAACTTAAAAAAAAATGAGTTTTAAAGATGATCGGTTGTTAACACTGTCAACTGGGGAGGTTTGGGACGGAGATACCTACTAAATTTTTCTATTGTTTTGAATAATGTTTACCCAAAGTTTGCTATAAAGGGATGGACGCAGCTTAAAAGAATGGGCTGGCAACACAAACATAATGCACCATTCAAGGCGGTTACGGCGACACTGAGCTATTCGAGCGAAAGTATTTATAACAACACCTCAACCATTTCTTCAACACCCTATGGTTCATGATATGGTTTATTTACAGGGACGTATGACACGGAAACACAATGTCCCTTATTAGTAGTTACGCTATGAAGGAACCAAGAAAACCAGGTTCATGAAGCTACTTTAGGTGTTAGATGGATGGTGCCACGTAACTGTAGTGTAAACTGTAACATCCCTGAGTTAAGTACCCTAGATTATTCTGTAGACGGCTCTGGCTATGATTTGGGACTTGCATAAGCTTTTATTGCGATCTCCTATCTGAAGGAGGTTAAGCTGTTTGGGCGGAATTCCAAGAATAAATGAAGCTACAACGATTTATATACTCCTTCACAATGGGAGTTGTTCGGCTTCCGCAACATAGAAATTAGTTCGAAATGTATGTTTTGTTACGCACAATTATTTCTTAAAAACACTCAAATTATTTACTGAATTTTATTGTACGTGAATTATTTTATATGTTGTCTCTGTTCATGTTCGTGCGCCAAGTGAAATGTCCATTGCATATCTACACATGTTATTTCGATGTCATATTGTTTAAAATAAATATTTAGTTCAGAACGTTTTAAATATACTTGAATTGTATAAACAAAACCTTTATAAATAAGATAACAAACATTCTGCATATAAAATAAATAATACTCTTGAGAAATGATATTAAAAATAATGAAAATGTGTAAACTGTAATTAAGTCATAACGAAACATGCAACATAAAGAACAGATAATGCTCAGGTAAACAATATCATTAGAAAGGTCCAAAAATTTTAGTTTATATAATCAGTTCAGGGGGATGAAAAAGGTGACCAAATATTTATACAAAGCAACGCGCATCACCCACAATGCGGGTGAGGTCACAAAATACTATGCGTGAAATAAAAATGACGGGCATACAAGTTAATAAATCCAGACCCGGTGGTCTAAAATAATAACAGTCCCGAACTCCGCAACATTTTCGGGCAGGCACGCAAGTTCGAGTCCTGCTCCCGACCAAAGTTTACCTCAATTTCATCAAGCTTATGCTGGTGTAGTACCTAACTTTAGACCTGGGATCTACTTTGTCCCGCAAAAGTGATCACCGAGAGACATCGTTCCTGAAATGTGACTGACTTATAGGTCACAGCTGCTTCTAAATTAAATACAAGTTAAAAACAAATGAAGCTATCTTTAGGGGATAAATCGAAGAAAGCATAATTTGATATTTAAGAAATTTGATCTGACAAAACACAATGAAAATTTTGTACATGCTTGTTAGTTGTTTCAGAATTCCTATGTACTTGTAAGTCCATTATGCCAGTTGAAACAGGGTTTCAGTAAATCATTCTTTGTACATTTAATGGAAGGCTTCAGAAAGTAAAGAGACGCAAGTGGCGTTGAAAAATAAAGATTAAATTAGAGCTCAAAAGAAACCTTGGACCTAAATGTCTGTGGAGAAAATATAACCATTTTGTGTCCCATACGTAAGGTAAAGCCGGGAGAGATTTCGCGCTAGCAGAGATTGCGCAGATCCTGAAGAAAACGTTTAACTGTTAAATAATTGTACATCAAAGCGTATCTTAACTAGTTCGTTGTCAGAAATAGTGTTGTACGCAGTTTGCGGTCATTCTGAAAATTTCTACCCAAGCTATGTGGGGCTCAATCTCTCCTCAATAATGAGAGTAGGGGTCAAGTAGGGGCTATATGCAGAGATTGCGCATTCACGTAACGTAAGTTAATTATCAATCAGGACTAGATTTCGGTGTCGTTCTTGGTCCTCGCCCTCTACTTCACATATGTTCATTGATCACCACACAGAGTCAATAATTTCCTGTGTCCACTTACGATTGTATTAGAAAAGTTATAATCACTATCAAGAGTAAGAAATATAACATCTAATAGGAATATTGAGACTGCTCTAGCTAATTACTGTTTGTAATACAACAGATTATAATGTTTTGAATAACAACAAGAAGTTTCTATTTGGTTCGTACCATCGAATGTTATCATGCGCAGTCTCTTCTACTCATGTGCGCAATCTTACCTACCATAGTAGGAGAGATTGCGTAAATTGAGGTTTTTGAAAAATCATTATTATTAGGCAGACAATGAATTAAAACAATAGTATGTAACTGTGTATAAGATACTAAAGAATATATTTTGAAATTTTTTTTAGAAGTTTGCATTAAAATTATAATTTTAGTGAATTTTTCCTGAGTTGTGCGCTATCTCTCCCGACTTTACCATATATTTCGGGTTATATATAAAAAAAAAAGACTACCTCGATCCTTTTTTTTTTTTTATTCATCGATGTTACAGGGATATCTCGTGTGTTATAGCGTACAGCTGAGATATATTTTATTAAAATTACAATTTTAATGCAAACTTCTAAAAAACAAT
>JAGDQP010017579.1:0-26380 GCA_022664845.1 Lepisma saccharinum | reverse complement strand
TTTTTTTTTCTATACGTCGATGTTACTGGGATCTCTTGTCTCTTGGCTTCTGGAGTCGATATATTTCATGTCGTATTTACAAGATGGACTCGAACTTCTATTTTTCAATGTCACCTCCATCTCTTTGTTTAAGAGAAATTTTAACATTGTGGAGAAATTACTATGTTTAAAATGATAATATATCCTTACGCCAATTCCATAAACCATGAACTATGTTTGATGCGAAAATTTTGATCTAGGACACGGGGACAGAGCCGGATTAAGAGGGACTAACAGGGCTGTAGCCTAGGACCTTGCACTGATTCAGGGGTTCCACCAAAGGTAAATTAGTAATCTATGTAAGTAGTAACCAGGGTTGGAATGGTAACATTTGTTTCGGGCACACGCTGCTTAATAAAACTCCGGATTTGAAAACACGTTCCACTATATTTATGCACTGAGGTGGGTACAGGCTGTGATTTAAAATATTAGGTGGGTACACGGCGTGTACCCGTGTGTACCCTCCATTCCACTACTGGTAGTAACGACCACAGGGCATGGGTAACAGGAGCCAATAGGCCAGGGCCCCCAAATAGATTAATCCAGCAGTGTACGAGGGAGGGGTAAGAGTACTTTCATATTCTAGGTAGCAAGTGATTACCTCGTTATGACGGCCCGAAGAACAAGTGTTCGATTTCATATGGAAGTTCACTTATTTCTAGGAATATCTTGCCATGCTATCGAAGAAATAACTGAATAACCATTTGAACATAATGTTTGGCTTGGCGTTGTGAAGGTATATAAGTAAACGGTTTACACGGTAATTTTTCCTAGACATGCATTTCCCTGATCCTTCGAGACCATTTTATACTTATTCCTTATGGTCTAAATAAGATTTATAGCAATGTTCACAAAAATAAAACTGCCTTTATAACAAAATTACCGCCATTTCTGGTCGAAAATTGATCAAAGGTCTTTTTCTCCAATTTATTTCAATAGCCCCCACGTGTATTCCTATGGTCCTTCGGGATCGATTTTGTTTCTCATCCCTCAGATTCTAAATAAAATTTATAATGATCTTCCCAAAGAATGAAACTGGCTTTACACAAAGATGGCGGCCATTTTTTTTTGAAGAAACTTGGCCAAAGGCCTATTTTTTGCAATTTATTCCAATGGTCTCTCACGTATATCCTCCTGATCCTTCGGAACAATGTTTTTCTTATTCCTTATGGTCTACACACAATTATAGCTAAGTTCTCAAAAATAAAACTGGCCTTACACCAAAATGTCGAACATTTTGGTCGAGAATTGGTCGAAAGCCGTTTTTTCGGCTTTTTAAAATTTTATTGTAAATCCTCGTGTATTAACTTTTCTTATGCAACCCACACAACACATTCGTTGTTTTGGTTGCATACAAGTAAGAATTTGGTAGCAGTAATGAAGTAAAAGGCATTCACATATATCTTAGTCTCGGAGTCGGAAATTTAATGAAATTTTCGGCGTCAAGTATTTGGTATTCTGGCGGTAGTGCCTCCGGTCTCGTCACCCCTGAAAGACACACCGTTCAAACACAAGGAAATAACTAAAAACTTCGTATTTTCCTCCGGGGTCGAAATCAGATCACCGGATTATTTTGGGTCCTAAGCACATAATATACCTGGTGATCTGGTCCAACATTTGACCCGAATGACCTGTTTCAGCTCTGATTCAGGGGATCCGGACAGCATACAAGTTCTATTTATTAGCTTCGTTTAGACATATTTATTTAAAACAGGCTATTCACTTAACTTTATTGTGGTAGCCTTTGTCAGCCAGTTTTAATTTAATTAAGTATGAATACAAGGCCTCAATATAATTATATCCATACATATATTTATATTCAGTTATTTTCTACCCACCGCTGGATTAAGGCCTCCCCTACTTTTTCCTCACAAATCTCGATCTGTTGCTGTCCTCGTCCATCTAGCACCTAAAAAACGTTCGATTTCATCTATCCATCTTGGACGTCTTCTAGGTCGTTTCTTTTCTTTGACAATCCAATGCAGAATATTTGCCGTCCATCTTCCACCTGTTCGTCTAGCTATGTGATGTGACCAACTCATCTCCATTTCATCTTCTTTGCACTCTCAATCATATATTTTTACATTTGTTTTCGAGCCAATCTATTCATTTGTCCTTCCTACTTATTGCTAGCATCCATCGCTTCATTTCTCTTTGTGTAACTCGTAATCTTTGAGTCGTCTGTGTATTTCAGTATCTACGTTTTGTAGCCGTACATCTTCACAGGTAAGAATACAATGATTATATTCTCAAAGAGACCGAATCGAAGGCTTTTTTCAAAATTTATGAATACAAGACACAGTGGAAATTGTCATGAAAACGTGTATATCCACGAAATCCATTGCGAAATGGGGTTTGTTCCTTTTTTCTGAAAAAAAAAAAAATCTGTCTCACTTCGGACGATTTAGAATAAGTTTGATGAATATTTTGTATAGAAATAACAGAATAATTGGTCTATAGTTCTCGGTGCATTCACTGTCCCTTTCTTGTGCAAGAATAATAATGGTATTATTCGAACTAGAGGGCTCTGTGAGTAATTGTAGAAAATTTGATGGGAATATCTGGAAAACCTTCGTTTTTACAGGTCTGTTTCTCAGTTACACGAATTACTAAAGAGTCTGTATATTAAAAACGTGGTATTTAGGACAAGGATGGGTAACTAACTCTTAACGTAGAACTGAAAATGACTTGATAATGTGTATGGCGAAAACTAAACCGAACATTTTGAAACTGGTTAAATAAAAGGAGGCTCAGATTTCGTGCTATCCTAGTAAACTCGTGCAATGTTTCATAACGTTTAAATTTTTTTTGTCTTTTTTTTTAATTTTGTGTAATATTTGCTTTTCATTTGAATACATGGCAGTTGATTTCCTGCATTTGATAATAAATATCCTAATTATATTACCGGAAAACTATTCAATAAATTACACCATCTTCAGTATTTACAAAAAGAAGTAAAATGAAATACCTTCTTTGAAATGTATTAGTTATAGCCTACAAAACGTTGGTTAAAAATATTTTTCACCTTCTCTCGCGACCCCCTTGCAAACAACCTGCGACCCCCGGGGGGTCGCGACCACCACATTGAGAAACACTATCTTATGGTATAAATAAAATATGTAGCAATGTTTAAAAAATAAAAATAAAATTGACTATTTACCAAAACGGCGGCCATTTTTGGTGGAAAATTTGTCAAAGACGAATTTTATTTTGCTTCTCTTTTCAAAAAGTACTTGAGTTGAGAGAAAAAATATTTAAAACAGTTAAATTTCAAAATCGGCACTGTGTTATTGCCTTGCCCCACAAAAATGGTAATTATACGATGAATGACCCCCAAAATTGGAAACCTGAACGCCCGAACATATACTTAAAAGAAAAAAGAACGGAAACCTTCATGTTGAACAAAAAACAACTAAAAATCTTACTTGAAAACAGGCACTTCGTTTCTTATTTTGGCCTAAAGAATGGTAATATACCATAACCCTCCCCAAAACTTGTGGACCTGGAAGCCTGAAAAATGGGCCCTGAAAAATGAAGATTCGTGTGGCATAAAATTAAAGGATTTCTCCGACCGAATACGAATATGGTTAATTTTTACAGAAAAGGATTTTGTGGATTCCAAATTTAAACTAAAATGAAACTGCTACCCGTCCCACACACACACACAAAAAAAAATGGCGACCATTTTTCTTTCTAAGCAGTTTTATTCTTGCTATAAATTTTGAAACCCTAAAATCTTTTTTAAACAAAGTTGTAATTCATATTCTGTCGGAAATCACCGCCATTATGATCTAAAAATCACCGTCATTATGATCTAAACCCAGTTTTATTTTGTGAGAACATGGCTATAAATTCGATTTAGACAATAAGGACTAATATAAAATGGTTCATGGGTGTACTCGGTGGCTCATAAAAAATGATTGTAACAAATAGCCTTTTAGCCAATTTTCGACCAAAAATGGCCGCCATTATAGTCCAAAACCAGTTTTATTTTTTGTGGGGATCGAAGCTACAAATTTCGTTTGATCCATAAGAAATAAGAAAAAATGGATTCGGAACGATCAGGGGAGTGCACGTGGGGCCTCATTGAAACATATTTTAAAAAATAGACTTTTGACCAAAAATGGCCGTAATTATCGCCTAAAACAGTTTTATTTTGAGGGAACATCGCTACAAATATTATTTAGACCCTAAAAACATAGAACAATGTTTCTATGGATCCGAGTGGTGCACGTAGGGACCCCTGGCTCCCTGACTATATCACCACTTGCATAATTTAATAAAGTTTCTCAACCACGGACGACCGCGGTGCCATTCTTTAACCTTTGTGGCCTTGCTACAGAGCTTCGACGAGCCTCCTATTTTAAGCAATCATAACTCTATCAAACAGCTATTGAAAATATTATTTCTTAAACAGGGCCTTTGGACTGTTAAACGCAATTTTGTCGTTCTACGACCTCCAAAACGTTGAGAAAGACGTAAAGCTGTGTAACTGACGTTATTACTTCCGAAATATACCATCACTTCTTAAATTTCCATTTTGAGCTCTGGATATAGATGTGTCCAAGCGTTAAAAAGGTGACATTAGCAAACACATGGAAACAATGGAACATAACACCAATGCGAGAGACAGGGTTTGAAGTTCAAATTCGAAAAATTAAGCTTCGAATGACTTTTTTCTGTATTTTATATTCTATATTTGTTAACACAACCTAGTTATCCTAAGCAATAGCAATGAAAGGTATGACTCATTAAAAAAATAGTTCCGGATCTTCTTGCACTTCAATTTCATTTAGTTCAGTGTCCATCTTTTAACCATTTCGTTAATGGCCATCCTAACAGCGTTTTCTTAGCAATCGGGTCCAGAGAACGATCGAAGCGATCCTTCATCCTGACTGAGACTTTAAAGGATTTTTTTTTTCTATCATACTCCCGGATGGTAGTTACTAATTAGGCCCTAGCCGACTACTTTGCAACCAGTGGCATAGGTAAGGAGAGGAATATGGAGGATATATCTCCCCCTTGACTCCACCTATATGAACTTGGGAAGAGAGTATTTCGGCAAGAAATAGAATTAAGTTATGTTTGGAAGCATATAATTGTTAGTTAAAAAATAAAATTAATTATAAAATCAATTAGGTTAATGTGGTAAATAACCTTCAGGACAACCAGTAAAATAAAAATTCAAAAACTTGAAAAAGCAGACCAAACGTTTAGACAACAGATTTCTCTGACAATCATATCGATAGCTCCGGGAAAAAAGACGATTTCAAGAGAGTGATTAAAATATGGTAATTCCAATTACTGATAGTTTCAACGAGGGTAGATCGGAGAAAATCTGTAATATATAACATTTCGCACCTATTGTTGAAGCAGTTATTTTGTGCGTAGAGAAGAAATACAGTAACGTGGGAAAAAGATGCTGATAAATTTTGATAAGAATATAATGGTGATAGCAGATAGCTAGGAAATTTTTAAAATGTTCAAGACATAATGTGAGAGTACCCTGCTGCAATTTAGTGTATTGTGTAACTCAATATGGAGTATTTAAGACACTTCATATTCGGTTGATATTGAACTATTTAGGAACAACTGGAACACTTATTTTTATATCCGCTTCCGTACTAGGAATAGATTTACCTTTCCGTAAATAACATTTTCCTTCTTTTCTTTTTTTTAAAAAAAATCCGTTTTCCGGAAAATCATATTTTCCATTTTAGAAAATTTTCGTCTCCGTTTACCGGAAATTTTACCGCTTTTCGTTCTGAATTTTCACGGTTTCCGAAAAATGATTTTTTTTTTGTTTTGTTTTTACGGAAATTGTGGCCATCCCTACTACATATACTGTATGTACTACAGAGTCAGTACTGGGATTCGAACCTGTGGTCCCTTGATTACAAGGCAACGATCGAGCAAAAACACTCACTCACGGCAGAGATAATGAAGTGTAAAGAGGCAAAATTTGAGTCATTTCTCTTCCCTGAAACAATTTTATATTTTTTTTATGTCTGTGTCACCTATTTTGGCGGGATTTTTTAAATTATTAGGTTCTTTTGAAGACCTTACTGGTGACAAAGGGAGTTTGCAGGACAAAAAGAATCAGTGACACAACCGAGTTTAGTGATTTCTGAGTCTCAAAATATGTTCTCTTTAGGTTAGTAAGCTCCAAAGAACAGAAAAAAAAGTAATAGAATCACTGCTGGAACAGTGACTTTTTACCACTCTGGAATCATCACTGGAACCTGTTATCATGGAAAGAGAGGAAGATTCAGTTCTGCTGTAATGAGGGAAAAGAACGAGAAACGATCGGTAGTCCCGCTTGCCACGAGCACGGCACACACCTGGCGTGCGTAGCGCACGCGCTATAAAAGGGCTCGAAGGCGCCTGGGGCGGACGATGCCGGCCTCGATTCCAACCTTGACTGGACCACAACCGGCACGGGCTCCAGCAGACGAGGACGACCTGGGAAAGAAAAGGAAAGAATAGCTCTCTTGGGCTGCCTTTTTCCCCAAAGACCGAAACTTGCCAGCGAACAATGTGTATTGGAAGAAATCTCTCAACACAGAACGATATACGGTGCTACAGAAAAGTAAGTGGAAAAATAATTTTATTTCTCTTTTAATTCTTTTGTCAAATTATTGGCTGGATAAATCCTATTAAGAATGTATATAATAAGTAATATAACTAATCATAAAGCTTGTTTTAAATGAAGTAAAGTTTCGGAGCATTTTGTTTACAGCCGCGCATTATTTCGCAAATTTCAGTGTTGCCAACTTAAATTTGGAACAAGTACAGTTTAGAGTAAGCAGGTCAAACTAAGTTATCTAACCTAGCTTGAACTAACTTTAATTAATCTCAGCTAATATAACATAACAGATCTGAAACAAAAATAATTAAATAAAACTGAAAAATTATAAAGTTAAGTTAGAATATTCTTGCTAGCTCTAATCTGATGGAATAGAAAGAAGCTTGGTTGTTATGCTGTTTTGAAGCAGTAGGGGCTACGTTGTCAGTGTTTCATTCTGAAAGCTTCGGTAAATTAACAATTTTCTGGCTATACAACCTGTTTTTTGTCAATATTCTATACTCTGTCACTGGCAGAAGAAAGGAGAGGTAGTTGTCCTGACCTTAAATGAAGGTACCTTCCCGGCATTCATATAGTGTGGCCGAGAAGAAATTAAGAGATTGTCTGGCATAAGCAGGATTAGAATTTGCGCCGCGTCTCCTAGTGCTGATGTATACTACAAGACCATTCTGGCTGTATTCAATTCTGATTTTATTTAGTAGATGTGCATTGTATCCTTACATTCGTAGAAAATAGTTGACCTGAGTCAAAGATGCCTAAAGGCCATGCATCAATTTAAATTCATAGAAAATGGTAGATTTCTTAGTTGGCAACACTGAAACAAGTATTGAAGCAATCTAACCGAATTAATGGAGTGTTTATGAGTTTTAAAACTGTTTATCAGCTAGGCCATATTATACACTTTTTAAATTCATAGAAAATGGGCGATGACCAAATCTTCAGTTCGAAAAGTATAGACAGTACTTTGAGAGTTATTCGATACAGATTCAAAAGGAACATTTTTCCTTGTTCAGATGGTTACGTTTCTCCAGTGTTGTCAAATATTTAAATGTTTCGGACATGTGACATTTTCCATCGGGCAATTTCTATGAATCTGAGTGTACATAATTGAGGAATTCTACATTTTTTTTTCATTGACTATTTTGTATCAAGAAAGTGCAATAATGATTTCCCAATTAAACAATTCAACGTGATCATGTGTACCTCAATCTTTTGAGTGTTTAAAATCTGAAACTTGTTTGATTAGCGATGTACTTTCACCTGGTTAGAGATTTCTGCATAATATTCATCATTCCTCTGATGGTCCACGTGGTCGTTCGTTGTACCTATTGTCAGCTTTAATTTTCTGCTGTTTACGATATTTGGGGCTATTGCCCGGTTCTCATCTTTTATTCGTGAAGCAAAGGGTCATTGTTCGGAGGTGCCACTTTGATATTCATTCACCTGTAGGATTGAGAAAAACCGAAGCTAAAAATAACACCCATCGTAATTCGGAAGCATATTCGAAGCCAAATGTATTACCTTTTACCAAAGAATTTAAATATCCTCCCCCTTTTCTTTCTACATATCTCGGTCTGCTGCTATCCTCATTCATGTAGCTCAGTGCAGTGCAGTGTTTCTATTCATAGATGTTCTATTCGATAGTGACAGGTCCTTTAAAACAAGTTTAGACTTTGACTTAACATTGTTTTTGTACTTTTTTCCTTGAAGACAGTTTTCCTTAATTCTATCATTCAGTTCCATCTATTTTTTTTTTTCACCGTGCTGTTTGTTCTTCCAACTATATTTACAGTTTCACTATTTAAAGTGTTCATCCCCTCTTAGTACAATTTGTATTTCCTCCAATACATTGCGTTCTCATTCATTATACATCTTTTTGTACCGAGCTGATAGTTATCCAGTTTTTTCCAAGTCTTTATTTCTCATATTTCCAAACAAATTTATACTTTACAATTTTCACATTTTTTTACTTCTTCTTATTGTGGGATTTACACTAATTAATATGGGGAGGGGCTTTTGAGAGAACATAGGAATGTTCTTGTGAATTTGAATTTAAATTATATTTAAGGCCTTTTTCATTTACTGGAAAATGAGAGCATACCGGTTCGGAAATAAGATCAGTGATCTGATTTCCAAACCGGCATGTTCTCATTTTAAATTACGTGAGAATACTCATATCTCATTTCTAAGAAAGTTGTTTGTAAGTGCACAGATAACAGCAGCTCTTTTGTTCTCAATTTTAAGAAATTTTTTTTTTTTACTGTGTAACTCTGAATGCAAACATCTTAGCTTCAAAGACCAAGGTACATAGGAAAAAAAAGTGTTTTATACTTCGCATTTCTGCATGATTGTTCTGTAATAGTTCATGTTATGGTAAAGTTGTGTTATTTTACACGTTTGCTCGGTAATTTAACAAAACTTAGGTAAAATGAGATTCCCTGAGACTTAGCAAATAGACTGCCAATTTTCGTGGGTAAAACTATTGCATTAGTGTAGTCTGTGTAGACTGCTTTATGAACTGACTCCTTTGTAAATTCTTTTCATTGAGGCAGGGATATAAATGTTATTGGTAGAGGTCTTCCACGAATTCTTAGCTAGGGTGACAGACTACTAATCTAACATACCTCGCCAAGAAACCGAAGCACTCAGCGGAAACGTATTCGTTTCTTATTAGGGAGTAACCTTGTTCAAATCCCGCTACCTAACAGGTTGTAGTTGTTTTTTCTTCAATCAAAGAACACGCACACATAAAAGACGATACCGGAAATATATCAGCGTCGGTACTTTCCCATTTCCTCTCTCGGTCAGAGTCTTGACGGTGTAAAAATAGTAAGTATAAAGTTTGAATAGTACCTTAATCACTTGGTATAATGGTTCGAACTTCGGATCCACACTGTCTGTGCTGGCACATAGGTTCGAGTGTGATCTTAGTGGCGTCTTCCAGGATTTTATTTATGTTTCACTAAGCGAACGATAATTTGGTACCTAATTAAAAGGCCATAGTTGTGATCTTCCTGATCACTATCCCCTAAAAGAGTGCTCGCTGAGAGACATCATTTCCTAGTGTGTTACAAGCTTAGCTTATAGCTAAACGTATGCCTCAGAAATGTAAATTTAGGAAAATAAAATTTAATAGAATTTCACTTTTGTTCAAGAAATGTCACCTTGTGATACACAAACCAGATTACATGTATAGTTTAATGGGTGGTAGAATTTCTGTTCCCGGTATCACTTTTGGAACTTTCTGTTGAGTCATAGAACGCAATAAAATCTTAATCTCTCTCTCTCTTTCTCTCATTTACTTTTGTCTCATTATTTCATTTTCCATCTTTTCCCTTTCTTTCTTTTTCTGTTTCTTTTTCTCAATCTTTTTGTTTCTCTCTCTACTTTTCTTTCTTTCGTTTTCTCTTTTTCCTTTCTTTCATGTTATCTCTTTCTTTCTTTCTTTCAATTTCTCTCTTTTCCTTTCATTCTTTCAATTTCTCTCTTTTCCTTTCTTTCATGTTATCACCTCTTTGTTTCCTCTTACTGTTTCATTCTATTTCTCTTTCTCTCAACCCTCCTCTTTCTTTTAAACTTTTTTCTTTCTCTCCTTTTTCTTTATTTATCTCTCTCTCTCTCTCTCTCTCTCTCGTTCGTTTTCTTTCTGTCTCTGTTTATTTTATTTTCCTTTCTTTCTCTCTTTCTTCCATCCTTTTTTCTCTGTCTCCTTCTCTTTCCTTTTTCTTTCTTTCTCTCTCTCTCTTTTTTCTAACCTTTTCCACCTTTATGTAAAGCTTTGTCATTCAGAAAAACAAACAAGATAATAACACAGGTCCCTAGATGTCCCTCCTCCCCGAAAATAAAAAAAATCAAAATGTCTTCGAATGTTCTCTTTTTTATCTGTCACCAAAAAAAAAGTTTGTACCTCATTTATTTATTTTATCCATCTGTCTGTAATACAGGCCAGCATGTAACTTAAAAGCAAATAGAAAGCAACTGACTTCAGATTTAACTGGGTCTTTCCAATTTAGTTGTACAACCTTACGCTACAGCATTTTTCTATTATATGCACTCCATCTGTGATGCTGACTAGCTAGCGTTTTAACGATTTAGAAAAACTTACTTAGCTTTTATAGTTAAGTGCCCTGTTATTTACTCAACTGTTTTTAGTCTGTGGCAACATAACATTTCCGTACGTACTACATGCTCTTCTGAGAAATTGGATGTGTTCCTTCCTTTATACTAAATATTGACACTTCAGTACCAGTGTTGCCTATGACTTTGTAGCTAACACTAGCTATTTTGAATACTCATTTAGACACCAAAGAGTTTTTACTTTTTTCTACCTTTTGTGGATGCTCTAACAACGAACCCGCCGAATACTAATATTGGTAAGATAGGCTTTTAGCTACTTTTAGATTGTTGTTTAGCTATTTTCAAGTGATTACTGTTGGCAACACTGTTCAGTACGTTTTCCGCAATGGACAGGTACGTTCACAAGTGAGAAAATAAATAAAAATAATGAATAAGGTATAGAATGAATCGATAATAATATAAGATTCAATGAATCATTATAGAAATTTACCACTTTATTGAGTCGTGAGCCTTTATAATCCAAGGCCCGCCAGGTGGCAATACTGTCGCTTCGCAAAATATCGGCGATATTACATAACTGCGGTTAATAAATTAATTTTTTCTCCTTCTGTTCTGAAAAGAAAATGATGATTTGTATTGGCTAGTAATCCTTGGTCCCTGCAAATTTCATATACTTCTAAAATTAATGTAAATGTCAATTTGAAATAATAATAATAATTGAGAAGGAGTGGTCTTAAGATTTGTTAAGCAGTATTATTTTTTTACATTTTTCTTCATTGTTATCAGCATTATTTATCAATTGAAGGGCAAATTTGGATAAGGGCGTATAGAGCTTTTCGTATATTTTTTTTTAGGAAATGCTCCTTATTGAATACGTTGATTTTTATGGGAGATTTTAGTAGATAACAGCATATAAAACAGTCCCAGAATAACGATATGCACAACCCAACACCTACTGATGGGTTCATGCTTGCAGAGAATATATTTATCTCATTTACCGCAAATTGGTAGATACGTTCTATTCCAAATTACCCCTTCAATTTTAATGTATTTTTTACTGGACCTGCTCGGGGGAACTATCATTCATTATCTTCCCGTGTTCAGTGCAAGTCCATTTATGAATAGGGTTACCAGACGTACTCTTTTAAAGAGTACATGCGCTCTTTTTTTAGGGTATATACTTTTGTACTCTATCTTTTTTCGGTGGAGTACTCTTTTGTTCATTAGGTTCATAGATTATTAAGTATTTCTTAACCAGTAAGTTTTGAAAGTTCAAATTTGAAAAAAAAAAATATATACTGAAAATAGGATTTCTCACATCCATTGAAATGATCATTTCCTTTCAATGTCAGAAATTACTAAGCTCAGCCCCGTATTTTCATTTGTGAAGTATTATTCAAAGAGCGAAAACAAAAGAGAAAGAGTGAGTTTCGAGTCAGAGGTCGAAAGCAGTGAGCAACAATAAAGGCCATGACCTACCACTTGTTCGATTGTTTTAGTGAACAAGTAAGAAGAATATAATAGTGTGAGGACAACAGTAGTCGGCCAATTAAGGGACTGGTACACTTTTTTTTTTTTGCCCAATACTTACATTTACACTATACCTTTCTCAAGTGAAATAAAATACTGTATTTCTAATTCAAAATTTTACACGTATTTCGTATTAAGATTTTTTTTACTTAAATATTTTCACTAGTTGATTTGCACCCAGATACCAGTGGCTAGCCAGGTACATACCAGTTGTCAGACACGTATCAAAAGGAAGGGCAATGTCCATAAGAAGAAATACCTTCAAATTCAGAAATACTTGACTGTAATTATCATTTAGGCTTATTAGGAAAAAAGTGTTTACATTCGTATAAACAAGACTTCGTTACATCCAAGGTAGTAGTTACATTTACTAATTTTTACAAAAGAAGTGTTTGAAAGCAAAAGAAGCTTTTGGAAAGTTGAAGTTATTTATAGCTTTGTTATTTGTCTATTGGCTTTGTTAGAGCCACGTATCCCTTGTGGTCGTAAGGGTAACTGATCTACTTTGGCGGGGGCCCCTGAAGCTCTTTTAACCCTCCGCCTTGCTTATAATATATATGAAGAGATATTTGAAAAGTGTACTTTTTTTTTTACCAATCTAGTAACCCTATCTATGAATGTTCCAAAACACTGGGAAGTCGCTGGCCGCTTCGTTTATTGAGTAGTGTGTCAGGCTGCTACCCACGGGGCCCGCGTTCGATTTCCGCCCAGCGCATTTTTTTTTCTTTTTTTGTGAACAAAACAGCTCTTTTTCTTTTTACTTTTCAATAATTTCGAGGCGTTTTCACAAAACTGCATTTTTTACGATTTTCAGGTTTGAACATTTCGAATGTTTTTTGGGTCAGAAGAATCAAATGACAACTAACTTTGCAAATTCATCAGTAAACAACAACAACAAAAAGAAGTTTTTTGTAGATATCGAGTTTTGTGAAAACACCCCTCAATCGCTCCCTTTCCCTTCCATTTGCATTTTTAACATTTCATTCATTTCACGGACAAAGGTTCCAAAATCAGGTTAGAGTTTTTTTTTTTTTTGCTTTTTCCTTATTTCAATATGTTACAAACTTCACGGACATATGTTAGATAAAGTCAGGTTAGATTTTTTCATAGTTCACGATTCACATCATGTTTAACACAAGACACTAACACTATTTCTCCCAGTTTGGAATGTTACTCCCCAGAGAATGTCATCTTTTTTGTTGGTTTTACAATCGACCGCTAAGCTTGTAGCCAGCGCTAAGTTGAGACCAACTAATATTCTGTGTCTTGGCCTCAACTTAGCGCTGACTAGAAGCTTAGCGGTTGATTGTAAAACTAGGCGTAAGTGAAGTCTGAAAAATGCTAAATTTCTGAAATCATCCTTGAAAGTAAGCAACACTGCCAATATCCGATGTTATTTGGGTTGCCTATCTCACAGAGATTTTAAGAATCGTCATACGTATAAAAAAGCAGAGAAAACCCGAGATATCTTGGTTCATGGACCATTGCCCTTCGTTAAAGTTTCGCCGTGCCTCAGCTGAGACGTATTTTTAACTTTGACGTCATTTGTCTCCATCCCTAATTCCCTATTTAGGTTCCGCAGCTATAAACATAATTTTCCAGTTTGCTTTGGATGCCCTTCCGAATGGTGCTAGGTATTTTCAGAACTCATATTCACAAAATCGTAAAATTCTCTATTTTTTCTACCTTTTTCCAATATGTGTCTCAAATATACTGTAACAGAACCAGCACGGAAACGTCTTTTACAAAACGCAAAAGTTTTTACCAAAATCATTGTATGCCTTCAAACATTGTTGATGATAGGTGTTCTACGCGAAAGCAGGTCCTGACCCGTAGGTGCCTGAGCAAAAAGAACTGATAGAGGTTTGTCATTTCCTTTCATCGGATGAAGGTGACGTCCTAAGGAGGGGATCTACAGATTAACGTGGGCATTGAACCATTATGCCCCCACTGGAAATCGAATTTGGGACCCCTTAATTACAATTAAGCCATGATAAAAGTAAAATATAGGGTCTAATTATAAACCTGTAGATCAAATTAAGAATCTTTTTATTCTCAAGTTTGTGAAAAAAATTAAGGAAAATGAATGCGAGAAGGTTTACAATCTGCTCTTTTAAATGAGATTAAAGCATTCGTTTAGAGCCAACTGAGATATGAAACTTTAAAAATATGTAAAATTCGACATTTAAAGAAAAGTTCTAGGTTTAGATAATTATATTCATCTCTACAAATAATAAAAAGTTACTGCTGAAACTTTCAGAGTTCTCAGGTCCTTCCGATTGCTAATCTACACGCTCTACGAACTGAGCTACGGCCGCTCGGTGCTTTGTTTTCGAGATACAAAATTTGCAGCTTGGAACCCAAAATCGATCCCCGCTCCAATGGAAAAATAAATATTTCGCGAGAAACCAGAAATGAGACATTAAAGAAGTAAAATGAGGTTTTTGGTGAAGTTGATTTGTGGTGGATTAAGAGCCAAAGTAGGTTTTCGTAATCAGGATTTCAGTATTGCCAACCTGCTATAAAGTTTTTTTTTCAAATGGCACTACCTTGTTTTATTCAATATTTGTTATTATCTAATGATGGTGAACATTATGTGTGAAGCAGAGACGCAGTATTGCAAACTGTAAAAATATACGAAATGAAATATTCAATGTACTCATTTTCAAGGTTTGCAGCATTGCGTTCTGTGCGTCATCTTTACCACCGTTAGAGAACAGCAAGTCGAATAAAGCAACATACTTTATTTACATGTCATTTGAAAAATAAATTTGGTATCTTGTTGGCAACACTGACAGCCTTATTATGTCGCATTTTATCTCTCAATATGCACCATATTGAGATGAATCAACTTCCTTTTAATGCTTTGTTTCTGATTTCTCGTTCAATATTTATTTTGTTTTCCATTGAAGGATGTTGATTTTGGGTTCCAAGTTGGAAACCTTGTTATCTCGAAAACGGAGTGGAATTCGACCCTTTTTTATAACTTTATATGAACGTTCCTTTTTGTTTTGGTGTCAAGAATCACCTCCCGAAATTGAGAGTTTTGAATCACCCTCTATACTGTTATCGGAAAGATATTTCAGGTGCATGTTGAGGGAAATCAGTCATACCAATGAAGTCCGTACTATTTATCGGATAGCGCACATGAAAATTAGGATCCAGGGAGAGATGCTTCCGCTGAAATCTAATTTTCATCAAAATGTCTGATGGAATCTAATTTTTATCAAAAGGGACATTGGCGCTTTCAGAACCAACCCACAATAGCTTAGCAATATAATCGTTCGCTTAACCATTGATTTGTATACCTTATTATTATTATTTGTTTCCCGGTGTGTTAGTTCTTATACGTCTTGTAGTATTAACACTGACATGGCCGCCCGTTGGTGCGGAGCAAACGGAGTCATGAATACTATATATTGTAATTCGGACGAGGATTTCGGAACAGCACCATGAGGGCGAAGGAGAACGTTCGAGTTCTCATCAACAGGCATTATCCTAAGGTTTCCCACGGTTTTGTTTTCGAAACCGTCAGTGAAATGGCGAGTTAGGGCCTCTAATAGAGCATTTGGCGGCCTTATTTTTTATGCGGAAGGTGTTATTGCCGACACTTGTAACAAGGTTAAGCCTAACAGAAGCAGACACTATAAATTCAGATTTCAGTGTAAAATTATTAATTAATTGTAGGTGTAATTATATGTATTTTGTGGCGGTGGCAGAGTGATAATCCAGGAGTCTCGGGTTAGATTCCCAGTGAGACGTGATTCAGATACAACTTTAAACTGTAAGTACAATTTTTAGGACGTCATCTTTATCCAATGGAGGGCAATGGCAAGCCACCGTCAGTTCACCTTGCCTAGGGACTTTCGTCGTATAGATCTTCCACAGGGCAGAACACCAATCATCAGATTTCATATATTATGCAGACTTACGTGCTTGAAGTCCATCTACTGACAGATTTCTTCTGGTTTCTCCCGAGTCACACAATGCGAATGCCGAGATGGTAATTTAAAATTTGACCAGGGACACTATTTTCCCTAATTCTTCTGCGGATACTGTTACGACGTGTCGGTTAGAGCTGGCCAGATCAGATCCAAGAGGATCTTAATTACAGAAGCTCCGGATATATGAAATCCAGATCCGGATATCCGAAACCTGCGATGTAAATATCGGAGAACCATTGTTGGATATCCGAGTCCATATTTCATTGGATCTGGTATTGGAGGATCTGTTTGGCAATCTCTATAAGTAACTTGAAGTTTCAACGTTACTGTATTTTGAATTAATTTATTTATGGCCTTTCGACAATTTTGGCTCAGGACAGTCACTGTACTTGTTCTGCACTGTTCCTCTAACAATAATGTCATATTAGGTTTTATCAAAATAGGCTAAATCATTTTGCTTAGCTGTTCAACTATTATCATGAATTAAAAAATAATTTTCTTAATATTTCAGGTGTTGAAGCCTACTTTGCCAAGAAAGGTGACTGCATCTGCTCGTATTAACTTAAACAAATACTGGAATACTTTGGAAGACATTTACAGCCCATCCAACAACAGTACGATGTCATCTCGAGTTCCTCCAACACATCATTCTCAGGATGGATGGAGCAATAGTGATAAAAACTGTACAAACGAAATTAATGATAATTTGTCTAATGAAGCTTTGGAAGACGAACGAAGACAACTGGAAGTAAAGAAACTTTTGGCTGGAAAACAGAAAAACAGTTTTCACGATTATATTAACACGGTGCCAAGTGGTACGTATAGTTTATTTCAAGACTGTTCAACATCGATTTATGTCTCTAATGCTTTACCGATTAATGTAACATCTAATCCTTCGAGAACATTGTGGAATGTTTTTCAGTGTCGAAGAACATCTACCAATTGCTTTCCTCCTAGATCTCTTGTGAAATTAGCTCGCAAAATGTTCGAATGTATTTGAAACTAATTTATGAAGTTGGCTTGTTTAATTGATTCTGAAGTTGAAGATTACAGTTTTTTTATTTTCCTATATCACTTTTTAGATTTCTCACTGATTAATGACTTATTGATTTCAAAATATAGATAACTTTCTACTTATTTCCATATATGTAAAGGAAAAATACTGAATGGGCATAACAAAAGCAAGCATCGAGATACTTTGACTTTTGGAATTACTTGAGGAACTCACTAGTACAGTTTAGTTCATTATAAAAATCTGTAGTTTAATTAATTTCCGTACCTGTTATGGTTAATACCAGAGGTCTCCTGAAATCTAGAGCACAAGTTTATTAGTTTCTGTGCCTTTCTGATTCGTAAACCGAACTGTTAACTAAATAGAAATCTTGCTACATCAACTGGAAGTAATTATGCTAATGTACTAAAATTAAATGATGTCGCTATACATAATTCATGAATTGTATGTGAAATTTCTCTTACGATTAAGAAACTTTCATGTATGAATTTGACAATTGCAGTTCATGCATAAATTTGACCATTCTAATATAGTGACCTGTCATATAACATTATTATTATAACTATAAACGTTGAGTTGATCTTGTAATCATGTTTAAATTCAGAATAAAAGAAATATTTGGGGCGAAAATAATCGTATGCTTGAGCTTATATATTTGCTCAAACAGGATTCTGAATCATAAATTTGAATTCCTGTCCCAGTTTCAAAAGTAATATTGATAGAACTAACTATAGGTTGCATCACACGTGACGTCATAGACTTATCCAAGGATGTTAGAATTAGACGATAGGCAAAAATAAAAACAACTGAATCAGAACGTAACAACGTCAGTCCGCCATCTTGGTCTATTAATTAAGCATAAAAATATTAAAACCGGTTTTACAAACTGATAAAGTTTTATTTTAAAGTCTTTCTCTCTCTCTTTTAAATTCTGGCTGTGCATACCAAAATGGCAACCTAACGCTGTTACGTTCGGATTCAATTGTTCTTATTTTGGGTTTTTCCTGTAACATCCTTGGATAAGTCAATGACATCACGTGTGATACAACCTATAGTTAGTTCTATAAGCCTTGTTTTAAAAGTTCTGTTGTAACTAACATAGTTGAGAGTTGTATTTGTACTAGTAAGATAGAATTAAATCTCAAAATGGTGCTACTGTTTGAGAATTCAGTGCATAATTATATGAAGAAAAAAATAAACGTCATATCTTCACAAAGTTATAGCCATTACCTTGGAGAAGCAATGTGATTATTTACATTTAGATAGAAAATCGTTTATATGTAGGTAGTTTGGGACAGTATAGTGTTGAAACCTATTCTTACGTATATTAATATTGCCACTTATCTGTACAAAACCTTGTATAATTTGGTGCCATTGAAACAAATAATAATATTTTATATTGTGCCAAGATATTATATTTAAATCATGATGAAAATTGTAAATAGCGGGAGGGGAATGAAGGGGGAAAAGATAAAGGAATAATCATGAAGAAATCCTAATTCAAAATAGTTTTAGTGAAATGTTTGTCACTACAATACTAAAAAAAAAAAATGCACAGTTTTTGAGAAAACTCACTATTTTTGTACTTTAATCTTATTGTATGTATATTCTAACAGATTTTAGAAGCAACATGAACTCATTCTTTAGAAATTTATCATTGATTCAACTTAGAAATGAGTTTTTTTATAGGTTGTATATTTACAAGCGTCCATTCTAGATATTAAATTTCAATTTCAAGACTTCTTTTGTAACCTTTATCAAATTACAACTAATTTCAGTAGAATTTGGCATTATATATAATCGGTGAAATTACAACATTGTAGCAATGTAATAATAACAAAAAGCTATACAGCAGAACGTTCACTATATTATTTTTAGATTGAGGTGTTGCAATATTATTTGTCTTTTCTAATTAACAACTTATCGTTTGAAACTTCCTCGGACCCAACAAAAACATAAACGAAAATTATTATGGAAATCTAAAAAACAGCATGGAAAATATATAATTAAACTTGTGAAATATAGTAAAGAACAAAAAAATTGAACGTTAAAAGAACTGTTACTTAATGAAACGGAAAAATTCATTGGATGAAATGAAATGGCACGATTTAGTGCACAACTGTCAACCCGAGCAAGTTTTAAAGGTATCAAACGAAGACTTGTTGTTATTTTAGAAAAGAAAACGTTATTAAAAACATTACATTCTAAAAGTAGTAAACGATGAACATTTTTCTGGTAAACTATGTGCTATTTCTTATAACGAGTTCAGTGTATCGTCCTTGAAGATTTTTTTTATTATTATACCGAGTTCATCTGCATTTTTGACTTAGTTGTAGCCTTCAAAATTGGAGTTTTTTGTTGACGTTGCATGAGATTGAACTATACCTAGCAACACTGAATATCCGCCCAATCAAATTCGATCAAAGTTGGCCCAGTATTGAGCAGATATTCAGTGTTGCTAGGGATATTCAATAAAATGTAACTTGTATTTTTTTTTTAAAAAAAATCATTTTTCTCGTAAACGTTTTCTTTTTCTTATCCAAGAATTTGCCGACGAATTTTGTCATATTTATTTATTATACCTATATATACAGCCTTTATTTTTTATCGTATGTAAATTGTTGACCATGATTTGCGACACAATATCAACGCCATACATTGGTAAAACTTCATTTCCTGCGTTTTGTCTATAGTTCAGAATATGTCAGTCATAACACATTTTATTTCAAATTTAGTTTTGAAGTAATTTCTGTGTGGTTGTGTTATTTGCTTTATCAATAATGATTACATAGAAAGAATGAATGAATAACCTATAGATATTTGAGCTTAATACGAAGTCACTTATATTATAACTGCTAATCCATAGCTAGAGATTGTCTCTTTCACTGCAATTTTTTAATATTGTTTTTTTAATAACATTTTTTCGTGATTAGTAGAAGTATTTTTACTATAATAAAGCACATATAGTATGTATAATTAAGGAGTAAAAGATATATAATAATATGAATTGTAATAGCTATTGTATAGCACGAAGTTTGTATATGATTATAGTTGTATGTATATTTATATTACAAATAATTACTTCAGCAGTGCTTCTATCTATCTTTTATTTTTTCTGTTTTTATAGCATTCATAATTCTTGCCTTAAAACTTCACATGTACTTTCACACAGTTGTGTATAATCAAATCAATGTTACTTATTTCACATTAGAATATTTATTAAATTTCCTTTCGTTTAGTACAACTCATTAAAGAAATCTTCAACACGTACCTTTAGAAACTGAATTACCCCGTTCCAAGTAAAATCGATGAATTATTACTAATTTCTTTTGTTTTAAAAAAACAAAACATTTCTTCATCTTCTTATTGTTTTAAAGCTTCTATCAACTTATAATGAAATTCTTAGTAGTAGTAATATGTAATTATCTTATCCTTCTTATAATTCTGTCCCTTTAATCGATAATTATTGTCTTCAACTACTAAAATTCAGCTTATATTATGATCTCATGTTAACCCTGTTATTTTCTTGTTCCTTATTGGACATTTTATATAATTAAATGTTATATTTATTTTTTAATTAAAAGACAATTTCTATGAATATACAGCCTGGATTAAACTTTATTGTACATAATAACTGAAGTGAACATAAAATGGTTATAATTGATAAAGACATTTACTTAATACACCTCCTTAGAGAATCCTCCTTAGTACACACTGTAAAAATATTTCAGCCATTTTACTTTAAAAATTAAGCCAACTTGCTGCATGGAAATAGACAGTAACTTTAATTCAAGTTCAGTAATATCTTCTTAGTCTCCAAGAATATTTAGACCAACATTTTTTTTTAAATTTCTTTAATATTATGGAGATTTACATTATTATTATTTATAATTTCTTAAGTGTGTTGTGCCAAATTTATTGTCCGGTGTGTTTATACTGGCAGTCAGAATGAAAATGAAAGACAAAAATTATGAGAATACTTTTACTTTGATTGTGAGTAACCACGATTTATAGAATTAACAGGTTGTTCCATTCGTAACATCATTGAAATTTTCGAAGCACGATAGAGTGTAGGCCAAAATTAAGAAATGTTAATCCGAACGTCTATAATTTAGAAAAGCGGTAAAGACTTAAAGTGAAGGTTGCCTCCCATCACAAAAGGTAAACATTGTTCATGACGTCACTGCAGGATAGCGATTCAAATGAGTGATACGCACACATGCATTAATTAGCAGATTTGACGATCAATTTCACTTTTTGGTTACTCTAAATCTAGATGGCAGCACTACACTCGTATGCAACGAAAAAAATACATAAGAGACATACGTAGATGGTGTTGCCACCTTGTGTTAGAGATTGTTGCTTTACACTAAAATCTTACCGTCTTTACTGCTCTCCTAAATTCTTGTTGTGCACACTAGATGGCGGACTGATATTGTAACGTTAACATTGGAAAAATTTAATGACGTCACGCATGTTAGTTCTATAAACTTATAGTGTATATAATAATAACGTAGATCTTCATAATTGTTATAATATGAATCTGAGTAATAATTCTGAATTTTGTAAGAATTCTTTCCAGTAAATATTCTTGGACTCGGAAACCTCTGGCTTTTCCCAAGTAGCTAAAATAAATTAACAGTGTATTTTGATATTTGTAAACGATGTACAGTATTATCTTTTGTACATTCTTCTAGTTGATAATATTTTAAAACCTTCTAATTTTTGCTTAAGTAGCTAATTAAACAATTAGTTCTGAGTTGTGCCTGCAAAATGCTCAAAGGAACTGTGTTATTATGTACTTTTATATTACGTGTCATACGTTTATAACTATGAGAAAGACTGTGATATTATGTAGTTCTATTTGTATAAGTTTTTTTTTCTGTATATGTTGGTGCAAAAGTAGGATTATGTATTTAGACAGAAGTAGTAAATGTAAGTGTTGTACAAAATTGTACTAACAGAAAAGTGTCTTCCAGAAATGAATTGCTGGATTTTTTTATTAACACGAAGCTTTAAATTCTTGTAGAAAGTTTATTAATAATAAAATTTGTAGTTTTCAATACGGAATTGTCTTTTATGCTTTCGTTAAAACCTTGCGTACAAGCAGAATAAGAAAGGTTTAAGAAAATGACTTTGGGTAGGCTATATACGTACTAAAAGGACAGAAAGCTGATGGTACTGTGGAATCTTTACTTTACTTTACTTCGGTACTTTAGGTAAGTAATGCCTTGTTTACAGAACACTAAACAAGGTTTACAGAACGTGTACACGTGTAAGATTTGTGTACACTATGTTCAAGGTACACTCAGTTTCATTAAAAATGGCCGTTGATTTGTTTAAAATGGCCGAAAGATGCGTAATCTGCCACACACGTGTTAAGTACAAGGCATCAAACATTTCTATACCAAACAAAAGCTTGGTATTTCCATAATTGTGCTTGTTATTGGACTTAGGAATTGTATCCATAGACTATTTTCTAGAAATCTGTGTGTCTTTTTCTTCTACAATATTCCGTACCGTATTATTATATTAACAAAACTATACCACAGAAAAAATGTAGAGAACCAGCCTGCATTAATAAATATCTTCGCATTTCTTTCTAGCTTCCTGATAAATTAAAGCTTCTGATTGGTTCGTACTGCCATATTTCAACTAACAGGAAATACAGAACCAATCACAGAATTCTTGTTTTCCAGGATCTTTAAGAAAATAAGCTATTGAGATCAGAGACATCTAGCGGTTAGACATATTTTTTTTTTCTAAATTAGGAGGAAATGTGTAGATATTTGTAAATGGAGGTTAAATCTCTGTAGTTAACTTGTATCATGATATACAAGTGGCTATACTTTTGCAATATAATAGTAATGATTGTGCAAGACATAACTTCATGCTTTATCTAAAAAAATCACCAAGAAATATAAAATATATTCTAAGCTATTTGTAGTTTTTAAGAATTACATAACTTAAAACAAAAATGTGGAGGGGTCACAGAAATTATGTTCATTGATTTGAATTTATTTATTGCTTTTAGAGTCATCTTTGAGTGAGCTAGGCATTAATGTTAGTCATTGAATTTCTAAAAGACTTAGACAATTTTTCTTTCTATTGCATTTGAGGTAAAAACAGTTTTAAAAGGTTTTTATAGGTCCCTTGATAGTCATCTTATATTGCCACTTTGTCCGTCTGTTGTCAATTTTTAACTTCGGAGTTGCTCGGACTATGAAGGCTGTTGAGGTCTCCTTTGAAAGGTCTCGGCGTCAAAATCAAACCCGCTTGAATCGCTTGATTGATGCAGTGGTTCAGTGTTACCAACCTATTTTCTTTAAAATTCAATTGTTTCCATTACGTTAGACGTAACATCACCAAACTTGGGAAACATTATTAGACACAATTTAAAAATACTGTGTGAATCTTTGTCCCCAAGCACCGACTTATCAGTGTTGCCAAGCAGTGTCCAAAAACATATCTCATGAACCGCAAGGTGTAGAGACGTTATGGAGCAGTCATTTGAAAGGCCTTGACTATACTAGTTCAGAACCACCAGAACAGTCTCTAGCATGTGCCACAGTTGTCAGTGTGGCCAGCTTTTTAAAAATTACTATTAAAATTTTCAATTTGCTTCCATACCGTTATACGAATCAGCACCACGCCTGACATAAACATTATCCTAAAAATACTTTGGGTGTTCCCGTCCTTGCACCCAGTTGTCAGTGTTGCCAACCTATTTTATAAAATTGAATGTTTGTATGTCTGCAACTATTTTTATGTAACTTCCTTATTAAAGACTATGGAGCCGTATGTTCGAAGCTTTCTTGGTCTTCTTGAATAGTAGACTAGGCTTCTATAGGAACCAATGAAACCAGGTGGTTTACGTCACTGCAATGTGCTTGTGATGAGAATTTAAAATTTTCAAAATGCTGTTCCGGCCATTTCCGATTTCAAAGTAATAAGTATTGTCTGTATGCTCAGCTGCAACACACAACAAGTGTACAAAGTTTCAAGTTGGTTCGACCACTTGAAATGAATGAAAATTTAATTACAAATTCAAACCAGAAAGAAAACTCGAACAGACAAACTAATTTAATGAAAGCGTACGTTATAATCAATGGAAGGAAGTAATCCTGTTTTTCAAGATAACCAACCATGCAATAGTAAATGTCAATGGCCCGCAGCTTTACTAGCTACTTTCGTCCATTGAATTATTATTATTATTGACTGGATAGGAATCGGATTAAACTAAACACCAGGGCACAGGCCCCGCATCAAACAAACATCCAGAAAACCCGCCCGGGCAAAGTGAAGATAACTAACTACTTTTGATGTTAATTGTCCGTGTTGTTCTAGACTGGAAGTGGCTATTATTTTAAGTATTTGGGTCTTTAGTTAGAATCTGCCCAGAACTCCAAGACTGGTAATAGGTTAAATGTTTAGGTTAGCCCACAGGAAGGAAGGGAAGACGTATATTTGCTTAAGAACTCGCATCCATATATAGTTTTTTTTTTAAAGATAAAGTTATCCGCGTAGACTAAAATCGGAAGGACTTCAATTAGATCAATAAACGTGCGTTTTGAATACAAATTTATTTATTCAAAGATAATACTATTAACATATTCAATCATAACGTGGAACAAAGAGTTTTTGCTACAGCTGTTGAAAGTCTTCAAAGATAACAACACGGTTAGTTTCTAAATATTGATGAGGAGTCAACAGTTTAATTGTCCCTCCCACCTAGTAGAGACCGTATAAGTTTACATTACGTATTTTAGATTTTCCTATAGTCAATTCAACTGTTTGACCTTTTTGACCTCTCGTTTTGTTGACGAATGCAGTAAATCTAATTTTGAATCCTAATCAGTCCTGTTGTATTACTGAAAAACTATTAGGCCTAAAACCAAACGTATATTAGAGATCGCAAGATTGAATTGGTAAGTAGATTTTATTTCCATATTTAAAGCTGTGTTTTAAGTAATAATAGATTATCCGGAATACCGATTTTCCGAACACTATCGGTCCCCAATTAATCCGGATAATCGATACTCGACTGTAGTCCCTAAGTTAAAATTTGGCGAATGACGATGGACGAAAGAAAGACACAGACGAAGCAAGATTATTAGCCTTTCTGCCTTTAACTGCTGAGGTCTAAAAGTAGAGGTGTAATTTTTCTGTTTTCATTACTAGGACATCTCCAAACTGTAATGTTAATAAATTTTCGGGTTTTTAAATTTTAAGTGATAATTGTGTGTTCTAAACCTTTTCTACTTTTTCTTCTCCCTACTACTACCACCACTACCACTACTACAACACTACTACTACTGTACTAGTACTGGAACAACTACAACAGCAACAGCAATTACTACTACTACTACTACTATTATTATCATAATTACAACTACAAAACAAATAGGTCTACTACTGCTGTTACAACAACTTCTACTACTTTCCCTACTGCTATATTTGCTGCTACTACTACTACTAGGGCTGCTACTACTACTACAACAACTTCTACAAATACTACTACTAACAATATGAGGTTTTCCTCAGTCATAAAAGGCAAATTCCGGCATGGTACTTACTAACTAATCCTTTCCCCCAGCTTATCTCACTCGGAGCCTGAGATGCCTAAATATTGGGTTACCATATCTCCGTACGTCGTACAGACAGTCCATGTCCGTACCGTACTTTACAAAAATTAAGTAAAGGTCCGTACTTGACAAAAATTAAGTAAATGTCTGTACTTTTCACTTAATCAGTTCTTGATTGTTGATCAGTTATTTTAAACATAATTATATTTTCAAAAATATATATATTTAACCATTTAGAACGACTTCCGTGTTGCACATTATCGCCTAGCAATGTTTTAGAAACACACATATATTGAAATGTAATTCGACTTTCGCAATTGGAAAGATACAAATGTAAACAAATGCCTATGAGACAAGTTAGGCTGGCCAAATGTACTCTTTCTAAGACGAAAACACTCTATACTTTTTTTTGGCAAATGTACATTTTACACTCTTTTCATGCGAACAGAAATTCGGCGACTTTATTGCGTGTCTATTTCAAGTGATGGTCACATTACTATTATCTTGCGCAGAGAGAATACCAAAATTGTATAAATGGATCGTTAAAATGGTATTTCCTGAGTGGTGATAAAACACCTCTTACAAGTCTTTTTCTATCACCTCTAGA
>JAGDQP010017578.1:0-38217 GCA_022664845.1 Lepisma saccharinum | reverse complement strand
AAGAAACCGCCCCAGAGGAAGTGGACATGGAAAGGCCAAAATGGGACAAAAAACAAAATAGACTACGTTCTATCGAATAACAGGTCAATAATTTACAGCCATATTCAATCCACTGGATGAGGCATCTCCCTGAAGCGAGGAGTTGGTCTACTACTCCTACGCTGACCAGACGGGTTGGGAGAGGAGAGCCGAAGCTCTCACTGTTGATCACCACTGTCTTTTATTCACAGAGCTCCCCAACTGTCCTCACGATGCTGGGTCAACACCGAAATTTTTTAGCCCCCCCCCCCCAGGAATCGAACTCGGGATCGCTCGCACTGAAGTCGAGCGAGCTACAGACTAAGCTACGCAGGAGCTCATATATATATATATATATATATATATATATATATATATAGTCGCTTTGTTTCGCTGGGGGGTTCGCCCCCAACTTCAGTGCTTTTGAGAGGATGCGCCTCCTTTATCTTAACCAAAATCTCCCTTCAGCACTACACCACCATGGTGTCCATCTGCACCCTCCCACGGGGTCTTGGTCATACACCTTCAATGAAAATTTCGTTTCTCTACCTTCAATGATTTGGAAATTGTGTTTTTGACGACTTTTTGAAAATTTTCTTATATTGTCGTGACCTACTTGTGGTAGTACACCTTCAAATAAATTTTCATTTATCCAGCTCAAACGGTGTGCAAAATGGGATTTCGGGCGGCCATTTTGGATCCAAGATGGCGATTATTCCAAAATGTTGTAATATTTCCGTAAACTAATCGTCATAATTCAGATTTATGCCAAAATTCGTTTCTCTAGTTCAAACGGTGTGGAATACGGATTTTTTGGTCCGCCATTCTGGATCCAAGATGGCGTCTTTGGATACATCATGTAATGTTTTAGTAACATACAAGTTACAATGTACATTGTTACCAAATTTGATAAGTCTAGCTGCAGCCGTTTAGGCTGTGTATTCTATACAACAATGGGTTCGGCGGCCATTTTGGATCCAAGATGGCGACCGATTTTGCTCATTAACGAACTTAATCGAGCTAGTAAGCCTAGAAATAATATATTAAAATTTGGTTCAAAATTATGGCCGCTAGCGTGTTAATATATATATCTAATATATATGAGCTCCTGCGTAGCCTAGTCGGTAGCGCGCTCGACTTCAATGAGAGCGGTCCCGGGTTCGATTCCCGGTGGGTGCTCAAAAATTTCGGTGTTAACCCAGCATCCTGAGGACAATTGGGGAGCTGGCTGTGAATAAAATACAGAGCTTCGGCTCTCCTCTCCCAACCCGTCTGGTCAGCGTGGGAGCAGTAGACCAACTCCTCCCTTCGGGGAGAGGCCTCATCCACTAGTGGATTGAATATGGCTGTGATTTATTATTAGATAGATAGATAGATAGATAGATAGATAGATAGATAGATAGATAGATAGATAGATAGATACGATACGATACGATATATCGGCCGGGAAACCGGGACTGTCGCCCCAAAAGGCTTCTGCCACTAACTGAGAGGAGACCCCTTAATTCCTATTGCTAATGCTTAAGGGAACCGACGAGGTAGACGCCTAATGTCCAATTCATACGTTCAGGTCGTGGGGTCTGCTAGTAAACAAGCAACTGCTTGGCGAACGAACATGGATGAGATGCTCACCAACCCGCATTAGCTGACAGGGTGGTGAGTCAAATCTCAGCACCCCTCCTTTCTTTACACATGATGGTACAAGCAAGGAAACAGCCTCGGAGGACCATATTGCCCGGAGGACGGATTGAAGCTGGCAACGGCAGCGGTCAGTCCTGCAGGAAGTCAGAGGGTCAAAATGCCCGGGTTTGGACTGTAGACTGCCAGGACACCGACACGGCAACTCGAACGGACCTATACGTGGCGACCCTCAACTGTAAGTCACTTGCAGGAGAGGACAAATTAGAAGAACTGCAGAATGAACTTAAGAGGATTAAGTGGGACATCATAGGACCATCAGAAGTGTGGAGGAAGAATGAAGAACAGTTGGAACTTCCGTCGAGGCACACGTTCTACTTTAAAGGAACAGAAAATGGAAAACTGACAGACGTTGGCTTTATAATTAATAAAGACATGAAGTCACAGATCACAGAAATTGAAGGAATTTCAGATAGAATCGAACGGGTAGTAATAAAGATAAACAACAGATACAGTATGGAAATTATACAAGCGTATGCTCCAACAACCTCACATCCGGAGGTGGAAATCGAAAACCTATACGAGGAGATACAGAAGATTTTGGATAGTAGCAAATCGAATTACAAAATTGTAATGGGAGACTTCAATGCGAAAGTAGGAACCAAGCACAGCAGTGACACGAAAGTGGGAAACTTTGGATTTGGCAAAAGAAACAAGAAAGGAGAGAAGTTAGTAGAATTCTCAGAAGCCAACAGACTGTTGTTCATTTAAAATACAATTTTCAAGAAACCGCCCCAGAGGAAGTGGACATGGAAAGGCCAAAATGGGACCAAAAACAAAATAGACTACGTTCTATCGAATAACAGGTCAATTCTGCAAGACGTGTCTGTTCTGAACAGTTTCACACTCTCGAGTGATCATAGGATGGTGAGATGTAAGCTGAAACTAAATACTAGACTTGAGAGAAAGAAGCTTATCAGAGGAAAACCGTCACTTTTAGATCTGGAAAATCTAGGGAAAAACAGAGAGACGTTCGAGATAAAACTAAGCAACAGATTTAGCGCCTTGGAAGAGTTAGAGGATGAAGAAGACATCAATAGCAGAAATAAAATACTGACGGAGATAATAAGAGAGACAGCCAAGGAAATAGCAGGCACCAGAAAGAAAAGAGAGAGCAAAATCTCAGAAGAAACTGTACAATTGATAAAGAAAAGAAGGGAAATGAAAGAAGAGGAAAATTACATAAAAAGGATTGAATACATAAGACTAAATAAAACCGTAAGGAAGAAAACAAGAGAGGATGTACGAAGATTTAACGAAAATCTTGTTAGAAATACAATCGAGAAGAACAAGAGCCTGAAGAAAACCAAACAGCAGCTCATAATAGGAAAAAAGCAAATAATTGCAGTTAAGAGGCCAGACGGGATCGTAACACGAAATAAGGAAAAAAAATATAAAAATATTTGAAAATTTCTGCAGAGAATTGTACTACTCCGAAGAAGAGAAAGGAAATGAAGACTCAGAAGAAAATGATGTAGATGTCCCAGATGTAATAAAAGAAGTGGGTAAAGTAATTCGAGGGATGAAGAACGGAAAGTCGCCACGAGAAGATAGACTCACAGCAGAGATGTTTAAATGGGGAGGTGGAAACATGGAACTTGCGAAATTATTCTCAATCTACCTGAGAAAGAGAGAAATACCCAGAAGTTGGAATAATGCTGTGATAATTTTGTTGTACAAGAAAGGGGACAAAGAACGCGTCGAAAACTACAGACCAATTAGTTTACTGTCAGTTCTATACAAAATGTTCACCAAAGTTGTTTTGAATCGTATTGAACGGGACTTAGATTTTAACCAGGGAAGGGAACTAGCCGGATTTCGTCGTGGATTTAGCACAATGGACCACATACAAACATTGAATGAAGTTATAGGAAGGACTAATGAATATGAACTTCCACTATGTTTGGGATTCATAGATTTCGAAAAAGCTTTCGATTCGGTCTCCTTGTCAGCAGTACTTTAATCACTTGAACATCAAGGCATCGAAAGTTACTGCAAAACATTTATTCGAGTGCCACATTTGTCATTAGACTACATCAAGAAAGTGAAAAATTTTTAATTGGAAAGTGGCTAAGGCAAGGCGATTCAATTTCCCTAAAACTATTTTCTGCGGTCCTGGAGAGAGTGTTCCAAAATTTAAACTGGGATGAAATTGAAATTAAAATTAATGGTGAATATCTTCATCACCTACGGTTCACTGATAATATAGTCCTGTTTGCTTCAAATGCAAAAGAACTACAAACCACAATGGAAGAACTGAATAATGAGAGTTCGAAAATAAGCCATAAAATGAATTTAAGTGAAACAAAGGTCATATACAATCAACATGCTGCAAAAAGGGAAAAAAGGATTAGCGGAGAGACAATAGGCATAGTTGATGAGTATGTTTACCTAGGCCAGCTCAAAACATCGAATCTCAAGTTGACTGATGAAATAAATAGAAGATGTAAATGGCGTGGAGTTCGTTTGGAAGACTACAATTTATTTTCAAAAGCAAACTACCAATGTGTCTGAAGCATAAAGTTTAGAATCAATGTGTCTTACTTGTCATGATGTACGGCTGTGAAACTTGGACATTGAATGCGCAAACGACTCAAAGATTGAGAGTCACACAAAGGGCAATGGAGAGATGCATCCTAGGAATAACCAGGAGGGACAGGAAGACAAATGAATGGATTCGCGCACAACCAAAGGTTGAGGATGTAATCAAGACTGCGAAGAAGCTGAAGTGGAAAAGGGCCGGCCACATAGCTAGACGAACAGATAGAAGGTGGACGACAAATGTACTACATTGAATTCCTAGAGAAAAGAAACGACCGAGACGACGTCCAAATGCAAGATGGGTAGATAAAATCAAGCGTTTTTCAGGAGCTACATGGATGAGGATAGCAGCAGACCGAGATATGTGGAAAAAAAGGGGGAGGTCTTCATCCAGCAGTGGATAGAAAACGGCTGGATATGGTGATGATACATAGATATCTTACCTATCTCAATAGGTAGATTTTTCTTCGAAATCTACCTAAAAACTTGACCTGAATTCAAGATGGCGGATTTCAAGATGGCCGCCGTCAAGGTCCACCCTACCATACGACTTCCCCCTAGGTCTAGTATGTACCCACGTTGTTGTTATTCACTATTTCTCATTAACACGCAGTTTACAATGGGTGGTAATGCACTTATTATTGTGGACTTGCCGACAGTGGTGAGCGACATTTCAACATGCCATTTCGGGTATTTCTACTTCAAAAGAGCAGCTGATTTTTTGTGTATGGTCTTTCTGTGGGACTTCCTTCCTCTGCGTGAAATTTTACGGTAGGTTTCGATATGAGCTAATATTTACTTCTCTTGTTAGGAAGCACATTAATGAATGTATATGCCGCTGTTAAAACATGACCTTGATGATCGCAAGAGCACAGGTTGTTAAGCTATGTAGTCAAAATGTTACAATTTATAGTAGGTGTAGATATTGAAGAAGTGGATATGAGCAATTAGTAAAATATTGTAGATATTGTAGACAATGTTACTGTATCAATCGTACTACTGTAATATCTTTACAGTAGTAAATCTTAGCACAAGCGCAGAAAAGTCAAGATACCCCTAATGATTGAAAAGGACTTGGTTTCTAACAACTGGGCGATACTTGACATAGAGAAGTACTTAATCTAAGCTGTTCACCTCAGTAGGCCTTGTTGAAGTCACATAAAGGAAAGGACGTTATTTAATATAACACTATTTTAATAGAAAATCGAATTTTATTGTTTCTATTTATTCTTTTATATCTAAATAGAGCCCAATCTGTTGCGCAAAGGAAAAATTCCCTTTTCCTCCCCCTAGATACCTTCTCCCCTCAAGTGTAGTGTATGGGTGTAGTGTGTGGTAAAGCCTGAAGATTAACCCTTCTCCAAGAGCGTGCTTATCAGCATTACGAAGTTAGACCTCCTGCTGCTGCTAGCACAGCAAAAGAACCATATGGAAAACTTAAGTTTGGAATACAATATTGGTTGTTGCTGGACAACTGGACTAGAGGCAGAACATAGTATCAAGCTATCGAAAATTCTGCACATTTTTTTACACGGAAGATACAAACAATATCAGTATGTACAGGGATACGTTTAGCAACGCAACGCTGCTCTTGTCGTCCATGCTCACGCTTGACTCGCCTAAAAATATTAATGATCCCAAAAGCATTGCTCAATATTTCAACAAGTACTTCTCTAGCATTGGAATTTGCGAATTAAATGATGCATCAGACCGACTAATAAAAAACAACAGAAATGGTATTCCATTTATACCTAACACCCTGTTTCTAACGCGCACTACACCTCAAGAAGTCCTACGAGTAATTAATAAGCTTAAGAATACCGCCTCTTGCGGATATGATAAAGTGCCAATGTATGTTCTTAAAAAAATCTGCACATATTATTACATACCCTTTAGCGCATCATAAGTGAATTATTTAAACAAGGCATATTTCCACACTATTTAAAAACAACCATTGTTAAACCTCTGTTTGAAAAAGGAAACAAAAAAGATGTTAAAAATTACCGTCCAATATCTCTGTTCTGCGTTATCAAAAATATTTGAAACCTTGATCTGTGATAGGATTAAGAGTCATCTCTCAAGTAAGAACGTAATATCACGGTCACAACATGGGATTTCTTGGTGGAAAATCAACTCAAACTGCATTATAAGATTTTCTTCAGGACATTATAAATGGATTAGATATTAAGGAATATTCTTTTGGTATTTTTTGTGATCTAAGAAAAGCTTTCGATACGTGTTAACCACAAATTACTAAATAAATTGTATCGTTATGGTCTACGAGGGAAGTCCTTATTCTGGCTTGAATCTTATTTACTGAACAGAACACAAATAGCAGAAGTTAGTTATATTGACGAAAGACCGGGTTTAATCGTAAAAACTGTTTCCTCTCCAACAAAATTGAAAGTTGGAGTTCCACAAGGCTCTGTACTCGGACTACTAATGTTTTTAATTTACATCAATGAACTTCCACAGCATGTCACACAAGGTAATACAATTCTTTATGCGGATGATAATAATGTACTAATAAAGTCCAACATGACAAATCTCCAACAACACAGCGGTATCTCAACTAGAAACCTGGTTTCAAAATAATAGACTTAAATTATACAGTGAAAAGACAAAATGCAGTAATTTCCATAATAAACAACGAAAGATCAGTTGTACACAAAAATTAAGTATATTATAATAAAATTCCATGCTTTAAATCTACAAAATTCCTTGGTGTGGCCATTGATAAGGAATTAAAATGGAAAGAGCGTGTATACATTCTGCGGTAAACTATCTTCAGCCATCTTTCTAATTAGATCTTTGGTATCTATAGTTAATAAGAATACTATATTAACCGTATATCATGCCATATTCGAGTCACAACTAAGATATGGAGTGGCTTTTTGGGGCTACTCTCCGAATAGACAGAAACCCTTTATGTGTCGAAAACAAGCATTAAGAGCAATAAATTATAAAACTAGACGAACATCATGTAAAAAACTATTTCACGAATTAAATATCTTCATCCTTCCTTCGCTATCCATATATGAAGTCCTTCTTATAACGTATAATAACATTGAACATTTAAACATGAATTATAGTAAACATAACCACTATACAAGACATAATCAAGACCAATCCCTGCCGGATCACAAAACAACTATATATTCGAAATCTCAATATTATATGGGCATAAAATTATTTAATAAACTACCGGTAAATATTAAAAATGCAAAAGATAAAAACAGTTTTAAAACAATGCTAAGAAAACTACTTATTGAGCAATACTTATATAATATGGAAGAGTTTTTACAATCATAAATAAGTTAAAAGAGCAACAAAGTGGCACCTAGTATATTATTGATATTGTATTCTTTGGAAATGTATCTGTATATAATTATTCTGTATTCATAATAAAATAAATTAACCACAATTAATTTGTACCTCGTATAATCTATTTGTTGTATTCTACCTAAAATGTATCTTTTGTTTCTATCTTGAATTTTTGTGCATATATTGTAAAATTCAATATTCATGTCAAAATTTCAATCATACTTAGAGGGTGCGCGTAATATATGTTTATTGTGGGCTGTGTGTATCTATATATCTGTGATGCTTTGTGGAACTTTTTAACCTTAATATCATACCACTACCCAAACAATTTTGACATGCTATGTCTGAATATTTGCATGTGTTTGTGTGTGTGTATGTATGTATTTGTATGTATGGAATGTATATACAGTATATTGTCACATAACTGACATGTTCTATACCAGTTTTCTATCTGCATGTACCTGGTTCAATGAACGCAAATACATCTAATCTAATCTAATCCCCGCCCGTTATTCGGCCCGTAGCTCATCCACGACTGCACGGTTTATTGTTGAATATATTTTTATTTATTTCCACCAATTTTGCATATGCTAATGTAAAAGTGGTTCTTCAATGCCTTTGTGTTCAAATATATGAATATTATATAATTATAAATCAACGTGTGGTCTAAGGTTAGCGAAGAACCTCGGGTCGATTGGCGGGTGAGGAAAGATTAAGAGCGAAGCCCAGCCAAGAAACGCTGAGTTGCGTTGTTAACGTATTTCATGTATTAAGGTTTTTATTCTGTTAGATTCCCCTAGGGAAGATTTTATGTGTGACCCGGGGCTGCTAATGGAACTGCTCGCGGCTATACGATATGGAAAAAAGAAAATGACATTTCCAGTCATAGGAATGAGACCCCTCCAAAGGATGTCCTGAAGAAAATTAAAACATGGGATAAAAATATAAGGAATATAAACTTGGAATTGGTCATTATGGAAAGACAATTATTCAGGACGTTAGAGGATGAATATGGATGTGAATCCAATAGAAGAAAAGCAAGATATAAATAGAAGACCAACCGAGGGTGATCAGATTATGGAAGTACAGGAGGAGTTACAGGGAAAAAATATGAAGATACAGAAAGAGAAGAGGAAGAAGAGGGAAAGGACAAAGAAAATCAAAGGGAAAAGAGGAGAGGTTGGAAGTCCTGGATTCCAAGGTTTTATAAGAGAAAAGAAAAAACGACGGAAACAATATGATATACGCCAACGGTGGAGAAGAAGGTATTGGGAGAAGGAAATTAAAATAAAATGTCAATATGTTAAACATAAGCAAAAGTGTTGAAATAGGGGAACCCTTAGGGAAAAGAGGGCGGACGCAGAGTCAAGAGGACAGAGGGATACCAATAAGATTTGACTCTGTGACCTTGTACTGTAATTTACAGCTTGAGTATGGACTTCTTAGACTGGAGGAACACAGCAACTTAACAGCAGCACTACGAATCTTGGTTAGAAATCTACATCAGCAGGGGAAAACAATTACTTTCCCTGTGATCCATGAGGTAGACAAGATAAACCTGAGATCAAATGGTATTACAACTGATCCAAGCGAGTTGCTGGACCTGATAGACAGAATCTTCGAACGGCGAAAAGAGAGCTTCTAATTAAATAATGTATACAGGCAGTTTGTCTTGGCCTATGGAAGGATTGCCTTTAATCCGGCGGAGAAGTTCCCGATGTGCAGCGTTCACATGAGACAACCATGAAATGGTGAAATTTGTCCAAGTTAATCTAGACTGGCAAGCGCGGAGATGAGGACGTGGTGTGAGGAAAAAGAAATGGACGTGGCATGCCTCCAGGAACCCTACACTAACAAGAGCAAATTACAAGGAATGCCAGCAGGGGCCATGACAATACTGCCCGAAGACAACAACCCAATGGTGGCCATCGTTATTTTTAATAGAAGTCTGGAAGTTCTAGTGCATAGTAAATTCGCAGACAAGTGGACGTAATGTGTAGAAATTATCTACAAAAAGAAAAAGATTATTGTTATTAATATGTACTGTCAGTTCTCCCTTCCCAGAGAGGGATTTCTTTTTAGACTGGAAAGAATTCTAAACCACTTTGAAGGAAGGGACATATTACTTGTAGGAGATATAAATGCAAAGTCTCCGCTGTGGCACTGCCCCGAGACGGACGAGAATAGAGAAAAATTTGAAGAACTAATTCAGGAACATGGATTAAATGTCATCAATAAGGAAGGGCACCCACCAACGTTTAAGGGCAGGCCTGGAGCGTAGTCCAATATAGATGTAACGCTAAAAAAGGAAGGATTCAAGATGTGTGTGATTGGATGGTAAATAAAGATGCAACGACAAGCGCGGATAGTACCATCAGCTTTAAGATCGAGCAAAATCAAGGTAATCCACAGGAAGTAGAAAATTATTTTAACTATAAGGCCAATAAGGAAAAAAAACAAATTTATAGAATAACTAGTACTACCACAACTAGAGGACAACTGTGACCTGAATCAAATAACAGAAAAATTAGAACGGATCACCCGGGAAGCAATATCAAAATCCGTACCCAGGATAACAAAAAGGAAGCAAATAAAAAATATTGGACGGAAGGTTAGGAGAAGCTTCGTAGAATAATGAAAGCATCAAGGAAAAGCTATAGGGCAGCTGGAAATCATGGGCTGAAGCAGGAGACTGGAAAAATATTGGGAGGCAAAAAGGAAATTTGAAAAAGAACTTTACAACTTGAAAAAAAGAACATGGGCAAAATTCATTGAAACAAACCTAAGTACGGATCCGTGGAGCGTACCGTACAAAATAGTAATGAGCAAGATAAAAACAAGAGGAGCACTGAACACATTAAAAAACGAGAATGGGGAATACACAAAAAAACTGGAAAGAAACTATAAAATTACTTTATGAAAAACTTTTTCCAGACGATTTAGTTGAAGAAGACAACGAACAAAGGGAAAAGCAAAAAATACGAAGAAAATTAAGAAGAAGTTAACAACGAAGACTTAATAGTAGCGAATGAACAAGTAGAGCAAGCAATCAGAAGTTTAAAAAACGACAAAGCCCCCGGCCCAGACGCAATTAAAAACGAAATCTATAAATTAGGCAAAGAAATTTGGATCCCTTATTTGACCAGACTCTTCAATGAATGTTTCAAACAATGTTTCTTCCCCGACCCATGGAAGAAGGCCAACTTGATAATCCTACTACAGGGCGAAGATAAGATAAATACAAACCCGAAGTCATACAGGCCGATCTGTCTCCTAAATGTCATCAGTAAAATTTTAGAGAAAGTAATTGTAGAAAAAATAAATGACAAAGACCAAATCTTAGCGAATGCACATTGGAATGTGATTTTAGGCAGGGCAGCTCGACCGAAGACGCAATCAACAGTATTTGTGACAAAATTTATCAATTGAAGACCGAAAACTGCAAATATGTCATTGGTATATTCTTTGACATAGCAGGGGCATTTGATAATCTCTGGTGACCCGCTCTGATGAAGGAAATTAAAGAACTAAAAATACACCCAACAAATTGCAAATTAATTGGAAGTTATTTCGACAACAGAGAAATTCAGGTCGAGACGTCTGATGGCGTTGTGAAAAAGATTCCAACAAGAGGATGCCCACAGGGATCGGTTCTGGAACCTGTTTTCTGGGACCTTGCCTTCCCCTTTGTCTGTAGATGCTAAGTGATCTTGAAGAAGTTGAGAAAGTGGTGGGGTACGCGGACGATCTGGCGGTCGGAAATAGCAGACTAGATATAGAAAAAATAAAACACTGTAGTAAGTAAATTAGCGTCATGATGTAGCAACAATAAACTGAAAACTTCTGCAGAAAGACCAACTACGTGCTATTTAAAGGAAATTTAAATTACAATAGAGATCCGATGATTAAAATCAATAATCAGTCTATTAAAAGAAAGAGGAACACTATATACATCTTGGACTTACAATTGACGAGAAGCTAAATTTCAGAGATTATGTACAAAATGTAATTGAAAAGCAATTAAAGTAGCACATAAGTTGGTCAATCTAGCAACAAATAAATTAAAAATACCAATCAAAATTATACGCCTATATCATGACGCGGTCATAACAGCCGTTGTTGCTACGATGCCAGTGCCTGGAGTCACAGAATGGACGACGTGAGACAAAGACAAACCATCAACAGAGCACAACGACAACTGTTGCTGACATTAACAGGAGTCTACCGGACCACACCTGTGGAGGTGCTCCAGGTAGCAACTGCAACCCCGCCTATGCACCTTCAGGTAAAGAGACTGGGAACCATGTACTGCCTGAAGAAAGAAAACCGGGGCAAAATAGAGCTGATAATCAACAAAAGAACACTCGTAAAGAGATAGAGGAACATTGGGCGATGCATGGCAGGATTTCTGGGATCAGAGCCCGAAGGGGAGAAGATTATACGGTATTATCCCGGATGTGGCTGGGAGGCAACAAATACAACTGGATATAACGGGAGGATTAATGCACTACCTGCGGGACACGGCCCCTATCGTCTGAAACTTAAACAACTTAACCTAGTGGAAGATAACAAATGTCAATGCTGTGGCGAGCTTGCCACCCCGGAGCACGTGGTACTAAGATGCATGGAGACAGACCACCTAGTCTGCGAAGAAAGGGATCTCCTAAAGGACAAAGATACAGCGGAAGTTTTGAGAACTCCAGAACTAGATGGGCAGCTGCCTCATAATAATCTCAAAATCAGGAGGTAAACAAAACGCATTATGGGACGTGAACCGGGCGGGAGTGTGTACAAATAAAATTAATCCAATCCAAAGTGCGCGTACCGTGCCAACCAACCAAGAAAAATCGGTGAAATCGCGAGCGAGAAAACAGAAGTGACTATAAATACTCAAATTATCATAGGTGTGTGAAAGTCTGCTGGAAACCAGCAGCTAATGGAGTGCCTTATTGCGGAAGCCATGGCAAGAGACTCCCGAATGTAGTGAATGTGTGGTGGTGGTATATAATGGAAAATACTTAATATGTGTAGTTAAATACAATAGAAAAGAAAACAGAAACAGTTATATTCTGGAACCCAAAACACAAACTGACTAAAGAACTAATCTGTGTAGTGTGAGTGAGTGAGTGAGTGCAAGTCAGTGAAAAGGATAGGGGAGGAGGGAGGAGAGAAGCAGCCGAACTTTGTGAGCTTAACATCATTCCCACGGTGCTGATTCTACAAATGCCCCCCACCCAATTCCCCAACCAAGGAAGACAAGAAGCAAGAAGCGTGTGAAGAAGTAAAACAGAATATCATAAAACAGTAGTGGTGGTGGAAATGGGACTGGGAAAGCAGAACTATCCATTAGGACGGGAAGATGATCAAAACTAATCCTTCTTCTTCCTTTTCAGTACAGTAGAAGAAGAGGAAGCTGCTCAAGTTGTGTGTTTGTCCATGTGCTGTCCTGTGTTGTGCTGATGTTACGTGTTTTCTGTAATAAAATAAAGTGCAAATAAAGACATTTAGGGATACTCCCCAAGACGTTCTACATATGGAACAAAGGAATAGGAGAACTGATGGAAGCCTGGTCCGAAAGTCGTCCCGCACCACCCTTGATCAAGTCACAGACAAGGGAATAAAAGGGATTCTCGAATCCGACAATCCCCTAGGGTCACGCCTGTGCCAAACTAAGGAGGGTGAATAACTGCCTGAGACATGGTCCTCAAAACATGCAACTTAGTTTTTGCTAAGAGAGCAAAGAGATAGGGGTGGAAAGGTGGGTCCCCAAAGTAAAAAAAAAGTAACTCTTTTAGATATGTCGTAATTGTTTTCCAGCTGGAAACTACTTCATTCCCACATATCAGAATGGGATATGGGATATCCCATTCACTTCAGAGTTCTCAATATCTCATTGGGATATCCATGGGATGGTGTCAGGACTTCCCAATGGGACACGATTCTATGGGAAGGGTGTAAGGAACTGACCCACCCATTGCAATACTGACTGTAGGTTAGGTCAGGTTAGGTAAGTTAGGTTACTCTGATGTTCCATTGGGATATTCCTGTGACATCCTGTGACGTCCCTGGACATCCTAAACATAATCCAGGTAGGGACGTCTATAAAGCTGCATGAAGAGGTTACGTTAACGTAACACTTGTCAAAACAGCAATATTTGAGATGTTTCCAGATTTTTTAAGAAATGAAAAAGAATATCGAACAGCTGCATGTTCGGATCAAGGATGTTCTACTTAGAACATCTTCGGTTCCAATTAATACCACTAATTTGTTTTTTCACTACTTCTACCGATAGATGGAAATAGTAGCCTGCCCGCACACCGACACAACTGTATAAGGAAAATGTAAGAACAAAAATCTGATTCCTCGGATAACAACTGTAAAGAAAAGAAGGGAGGAGTAAGTTATATATAAATGCTGAAATAAATTAATTTCGCTTATGTTGAAATAGTTCTAATCAGTGTTCGATTTGTTATAAATTACGAAGGGGGGATTCTAATTACGAAGGGGGGATTCTACAACTAGTAGTTGCTGGTAAGTTTGAACCTACTACTTATTTGGGTAGAAATACGAAGATTTTATCCCTGGTTCGGATGATATTCGGGATCAACAACCGGGGATAAAATCCTCTGGCACCAGGAAAAATCTCCGGAACTTCCCTGGCAAATAGAACACTGGTTCTAATGCCCTAACTATATACGATAGTGTGTACATTATGTTCTTTTCTCCTCCAAATGAAGCACGTATGGCAGGAAGTCTGCAAAATTCTCGTATATATTTATTAGTAGGGGAGCTAGGGTCTAAATGAAACTAATATTTTCAGAAGCTTCAAACTTCCCTGAGTCACATTAGAAATGTTAAAACATGAAAAAATGATCCGAAGGGTCAAAATCCAATACGGCCTCCAGCCGCAAAATACATTTTTCTAAATCATATCTATGTTACTTATTCTTTTTTAGAGAAAAACTAACAACAATGGAATTATGAAACATATTTTGTTTTATTTGGTAAATAACAGACAATTAGCGAATAATATCGTTATTCGTATATTGCTTTACGTTTAAAAGAAAAGGAAGACGAAATCTCTGAAATTTCATTTTTTTCGCTATTTTGCTTTTAATATTTACACTTTTTACGTTGTAACTTGCTTAAAACTCAATATCAAAAACAAGGTTGAGATAAAAGTCGTTGCCTATTTTATAAGCTTTAAAATTATGTATATGACTGAACAATTACTGTGTCAGCTAATGAGGTAGAAATGAGGCGTACCAGAGCACGAACAATGCTTTATCTTCTGTGTGTGCCCTATACCCATTAGGCTGTTGTGAGCTCTCAACGATTATAACAATTTGTCTTTTCTATGTGACGGCCAGCAAATAGGTGATGAATTCGTAGGGAATTCTGGTGGCCTTTTCATGTACCCAGATAGCATCCCAGCTTGCAACAAGGCTGAGTCACGTCAAAATTGGTATGTGGATTGTGAAAAAGAAAAAAAGGAAGGAGGTACTTCAATTGTAAGTTATTTTCTGTGCTCAGTACGAGCAAATAGAACCTAATAGAAGGTTAGTCATATTTCTATTAGTAGGAAATTAAATTTACTCTGTAACTTCAGTATTTTTATATAACTTGCCTTTGAAGATGTGGTATTTTCAATTGAATATTGTAGGTTATATGTATTATTTTCTGTTGGTGTAGTAATCGGTTATCATTTTAAGGAAACTTTGTCATGATCTTGTGAAAATATACGAAACGGAATGAATGCATTAAACTTGACAATTTACTTATTTATTGGAAATACAATACAAGGAGATTAGTTGTTTTTGATTTATTGTGTAAATTTAGTGGAAAATATCGTGGAAGAGAAACTGTAATAGTGAAAAAAGAATTACGAACGTTATTGAGGATAATTTAAAATGAAACTAGGACTGCATTAAAAGTTGGAAGGAGAAAGTACATTCGGGTTCACAGCGCGTGCAGGCAGAACTATACAAGACGTACTAGTATCACAGCTGATCATAAATCAATGCAGATCGATAACTAATCTCATCGTTCAACATCTTCAACTTGTTAAAGGAGCTCAGAAGGAACGTTGGATTTAAAAAGGAACTACTTCAAGAATTCAGTGTTGGACCCATCAGAGAACAGGAAGTGTTTTCATATGGTGATGGCTTTAGAAAAAAGGGAAATCTTATCAAGAAATTAGACTTACGAAATTTGTGGGGTGAAAGCGTAAAGGCCAGACTTCTTATTGTGAATAATCTTGTGATAGCAGAAGTACAGGGTTCCAAAGATTTTTCAAGAACTAAACCAATTAGGGAACTCGTGTGTCTACCAAAATAGAAACTGGGGAAGTTACTTTCTATGTTGTGTGAGTATATATAAAACGGTGACGAATGCCAGTACACTCTGAATGAATTAAAAAAGATATTATGAAACGTGTATCTGGTCAAGAGGATGGCTGGCATATACAGACAAACACCTTTAATAGCATTTTAAGGATCGGATAATTGTTTCAAATGTTTCTGGAAGGAAAAGTGTACTCTGCTTATCGGGCACGGTTCATAAAATTATGTATCGGTGTTATAACGATAGGAAAACTGACCCTGCTACTGAATGGTTAAGGATAATATTCGATGCAGCCGACATCAGACCGATGGCTTATGACTGAAATATAAACCCAGATTTCGTTGACAGCAAGTCTGACGGGGCAAAACCTCATTTTAGATCTTTATGGAGGGAGTAACGACAAAGAGAAATGCTTCTAAATCACAGAAAGTTAACAGGAAGTGCATTGTGATAAACCATGCTGTAATATCAACTGAAAGACCAAGGTAATTAATATCACCCATGCAAACAAGTCTGTTATTAACTCTCCACTCATTATATGGGTCAAAAGACCTATTCAATCTATTATCGTCCATTAGAGTCTGCGCATCATACCATGAAACTTATGTATACATGACGTCTCTCATCAGTGCAGGACTATCAAAAATTAATAGTGACAACGCAGATGTAAATATCCGCCCACTGCATAATTTAAATACGTTCCATCCTATAGAAGGGATCAAATGTAGTCCAGCTGGTACCAGTACTAACACTCAGGTAAAGGTTCAACGAATTCAGAGTGGTTCTTTTAATCTTGAAGGTATTTGTCTGTGTTAGAACCCAAAGAAAACTGGAGGAAGTGGCCTTAATAACGTGTCTGAGGATTTCATGGAACTTAAAAACTGTCTGAACCAGTGCTTGAAGTGTGGGGGGGATGAAGGGGCACGCCGTACCTTTTTAATTTGGGATATGGCATACTCCCTACCTTTTTATTAATGGGAGCTCACTAATTTTACTTTCAATAGGTAATTGCCATCACTAGATTCAAGCGTACCCTTACTTTTCTAGCCCACTTCTCTTACCTTTTCTAATCCATTTCGAGCACTGGTCGGAACCCTGAAGAAGCAACTCACCCTTTAATTTGATGTGGCTTGTTGGATTTAAACAAGCAACCTGGATGGAACTGTTTCATGAATAACCTTATTAGTAACTATGAAAGTATGAATAGATTTACATAATGCCAGTACAATTTATAAATTCGCATCCTAGTACTATTTACACGGCATTGTGCTTGACATCGGATCAAAGTAGAAACCTCAGCTAGTCATCATTGTCACATTTGAACAACTTGTGCTGAATTGAATTAGATTCAATTATGGCGTTCAGGTATCTATGGCTCAGACTGGGATAGGGTAGGAGAAATGATGCGCACTGCGAAGTCGAAAGGTACTTTCTTCCAACTTTACATGCAATCCATCGTTCCGTTTCAAATTAACTTCAACAATGTCCATAATTCTCTTTTCACGATTATAGTCTTGCTTTCAAGATATTTCCCACTAACAGCACACAATCAAAATCAATCATTTTATTTTCTTTCATCAAAATCATCTTTTATTGTATTTTCAATAAATAAGTAATTTGTTAAGTTTAATTCATTCATTCCGCTACGTAAATTTTCACAAGACCTTGACAGTTTCTTTAAAATGATAATCGATTACTACGCTCTGACGGAAAATAGTATATATAACCAACAGCATTCAATACAGTTTCGTAAGAGGTAGTAGACAGTGTGAAATTACAAGTTTGTCTAATCAATGTTCTTAGACTTCTTATATAATAATTATGTAGAATGTTTTCGTTAAAAAAATATCTTCAAGTGCTTTTCTACACAGCATTATATATTGAAAAATGTTGTCTAATCATATTCACTTCATTATTACTTACTTGCAAAGACAACTTCACTTATCATTATGTTGTCTAATTATAATATACTATGTAATCTATGTTTTATTTATCATGCATCACTAAGTTTCTTTGCTTTAAATGTTTTATCAATTTTCAATTAACTTCCTAAATAAAAAAAATGTATAACTTTACAATTTTTAGTCATAGGAGTTTCCATCGCCCTATCTTCATTAGCAAATTCTTGTGCGCATATGCAGAGAAAAAGATAATATATTTTTAAATACTCTATTTAAAAATTTTATTTATCAATATTGCATATGGAGAAACTTATGTTTTTTATTAATGTAATATTACGAAAATATTTATACAGTATTCTGAGAACATATACCTACGTAATGTATGATTATGCATTTGTATTGGAAATTTCTATTGATTTTTAAAGATTTACAAAACTGATGCCAGTCAAATATTCTTTCAAATATGGCTGTGGCACTAAGACTATGAGAAGGAAACCATCCATTGTTTTAGAAATTTGAGTATGTTTCAGTCATGTATGTATAATCTTATTCTTTTGTATTTTTTTACATATTTTTTTCTTATAAATTCGAGCTTTGCGCCAAAATTTGCCTTACTTTAACTATTATATTTTTTCTCCGTAACTAAGCAAGTGTAAACCATAGATTCTTGCATGTTGATAGAGGATAGATAGCAAACTATGTTAGTAGTAAATCTGACTTCCAAGTAACATTGGCGTAAGTGTAAGCAAAAAGAGAAAGAAAATTATGTAAAAAAAATATATCTTTTTAGATTTCGTCTTCTTTTTCTTCCAAACGTAGACCAATGTACGCATAACAACATTATTCGCTAACTGTCTGTTATTTACCAAATAAAACAAGGCACGTTTCATAATTCCACTGATGTTAGTTTTTTCTCTAAAAAAGATTAAGTAACACAGGTATGGTTTTTAAAAAAGTATTTTGCGGCTGGCGGCCATATTGGATTTTGACCCTTCGGAACATTTTTTCTTGTGTTAACATTTCTAACGTGAATCAGGTAAGTTTAAAACTTCTGAAAATATAAGTTTAATTTAGTCCTAGTGGGGTCCATAGGGAGGGGTCCCTAGCCTCTATACTGTTCATCACGAAATTTATGAACATATTGACCATAACTTGCATAATGCACCTTTTAGGAAGATTTACTAGAGCATTTGGAAATTGTTTACGAGACCCGCTACAGACGAAACTACTACTGTAATTGCATATTATGTGTAAGGTGTTGAATTTCTCGATTCATATCTGTTTTGGCTAGAGTTGAGATACCCCCGCCCAGACGTCGTTCAATTATGCAATGAAAATACGGGAAGTTGCACTAAAATTATTTTAGAATTAGTTGGATGAATGCTAGATTAGGTTAGGGAAGTATCTAAAGTGCATCCGTAGTTTCATAATGATTCTAGCGAGCGGCCATGGCTCAGTAGCAGAACGATGACTTAGCATTGGAGAGGTCTTGGGTTCAATCCAAGCTGCAGACCATCAGTAAATATAATAACACTTTTTCCGAAGCGACTTTTTAATTGCGAAAATGAACTCATGCTTCTATATGACGGAACGCACACTAGCAACTTTTTAATCACCGTGATAAAGAAAATGAAGCCTGCTCTATGTCGGAGGCGATGAAACTATCGCTTACAAGAATACAACACATATGTTTAATTAAACCTCTCCGCGCGCACTAGTAATTGAATTCCTCAATCCGGTGTCTTCGGTCTGTACCATCAGAAAGTAGTAGTTAGAAATAATTGCAAATTAAGAAGTAATTTATTCATTAAGTAGTGTGCGTTGTAACAAAAGTATGAATGTAATCGTTCAAAGCTGAATTGCTTATATTACAAGTAAAAAGATTTAGGCAAATGCGAAAACGTTGAAGTTACATTTTGAAATAAGGAACTAGTATTTTTTGTTCAAACATATAATTACGGAAGTGGTTTACTAAGTTCAAAAATTATCATTTTCGGTTACAACTTCAGAGTTATGTCTTATCATTGTAACATTATTTCAAGAAGTAAATTTTTCAACAAAGTCAGCTATATCAATGAATACTTAATTTAAGTATTCATTGGCTATATCGTAGTGTTTTAATGTTACAGCCAATCTCTCTTGAGGTACTATACAGCCAACCAGAAAGCATATGTTATGGTCTGACCAAGAGCGGATAAGAAGTTATAAAATCTATCTATCCAAGCTTGGACTGAAATAATTTAAGAACTTCTTTATACCTTCTCTCAAAGATACAAAGACCCCCACCCCTTCCCGTGGTCCAGGCGGTAACGGCGCGAACTTAGGATTAGTAATGGGTAGACACGTGCTTTGAATTTCACGGCCGACCATCCAGACAGGTTATCCAGGATTTCTCTCGATTTCACCTAGCAAGTGCTGGGAATGGCACCTAAAGTAAGATCCTAGACGATACCATCTCTATCTTCAATCTACCCTATCCCGGCCTGAGAAAATGCTAAAAGACTATCAATAAATTCAAATTCAATGATGCAACGAGTTCATTTGAATTTGAATTTTATTTATGGACCCAAACATTTAAGATTCATAATAGGAATAGGGGAGGGGAAAGGATGCGGGAAGGCGTCGGCCAGGGGCTAAGTCAAAGGTACAATCCCAGCATATGTCTGGTGTGACTGAGGGGGGAAAAATTCAGCCAGGATGGTCGGCCGTTGGAATTAAACCCACGACCTTCCGAACAACGAGTTTACAAAATTCCTAATTTAGAAGTCTGTGTCTTGCAAATGGATAAACCCATTTTTTTTCTCCATCTTAAAATCGGAGCACCAACCGCGGTGTCCGTGTGGTCTCAGGCGACAGGCCAACGTCTTTAAGGTACTAGATTCGAATCATGGGGTATCATGTGTGAATCTAGTGGAATTGAGACAGGTCGAAGTCATTAGTTACTAAAATGGTTCAAAGTAAAAAGTTAACACAGTGTTTTTACAAAACCAGAGCACAACATGCAGCCATTTATTTAAAATTAGTTCATTTCTATCCTGAGCAACTGAAGTCTCCTAGCGCGCGTAACCTAACCATTACAGTTATTTTATCAAGTAATATTTTTATCTCTCAATATTTTAATCATAAGTGCGCACTTACCCTAACGGCGCACCAACTGAAAGTTACAGGGGACGCAGAGCCAGTTAATTACACCACTGCCACTAGCTTCTTAAAATTATTAGCACAGCTGAAATCATAAAAGATGCTGATGGAAGCATGTAACGCAGCCAGCTTAGGACGTTAGATTTCACAGAATCGATTGAAGTGCAGAATGCAGTTGTAAACATGGCAGAAGCGAAATGTTTCAATACGTGGAGAAAGCGTCCTGTACGCTGTTAAAACGAGACATCATTTCTCATCTTAAATACCAGAAATTCCATACAATACGAGACACTTGGTAACGCTATTTCTTATCATAATTTATGTCTGAAGGTTCAGAAGCCGTGAACCTTTCTCCACTGGCCACTGAGTGGATCCACCGAGTGGCTTGTCTGAATGGCCCCATTAAGTCTGGAAGATCTATCTAATAAAGTAGATAATTTTCTTCTTCTATAGGAGCCATAGAAGAATTAACTAGTGGAACGTGTGTTAATTTTGCACCAATACAGGTACAACTTTTGATTTCTCTGGCTATACACATGCCGTATACATTAGTCTGCTTACTGACTAACCCCCAGTTTTACAATTGTAGCCAGCGCTAAGTTGAGGTCAAGTCATATTTTACATTGCAAATTATGACTTGACCTGAACTTAGCGCTGGCTAGAAGCTTACCGGTCGATTGTAAAACTAGGAGTTAATGTCCACGTAAAATCACGATTTACAAGTTTCTTATCCAACTACTCGCTTTCTTTAGCAAATCAGTACATTAAAGAACTTTGCCTAAATTAATGTTGAAAGTACTATCCCGATATTTTGACGAAATGTAAGTTATAATTGGTCACACCAACGGCTCATCAAAATTTATATTTATTACCCATTCGGTAAAGTTTTATTTGTGTACTGAATTTCTCAGATTAGATGTATCCGTTATGTGATTTCTTGATTCAATTGTTTATTTAGAAAAAATATGTACAGTATTTACATATTTGTTTTGCTGTTGTGATATTTAATATTTCTTCAATTATTGGTTTCATTACGTGGAGTTTGTGTGTGTTGCAGTTTACATTTACGTTTCCTTCGCTGGACTTCGATGTTTTTGTTCCCAATGTTACTGTGCATGATTTCGTTTGCCATCGACTGAATTGTCTAATGTCGGAATACGCGATACATCTTTACTGAGAAACATACCATTTTTATGTTTACGTATTTGAATGGTTTGTTACTCTAACGGCAGAAAAATACGAGAAGAATATTGGTAGTCCCAGTACAAGTTGGAGACAAAGGAGGCGGAGCACCAGGCTTTTTTAACTGTGTTTGGCTGGTGGGCAGGTCGAGGCGTAGTGAGAGGTGAGGTAAAACCTGCTTCCTTTATTTCCTTCAAAATGCTAACGATTCTTTCCTCTAAAAGAATTGTTTGCTTTGTTTTCTTTAAAAGGAACTTTTTAATGTGACAAAAAAACGACTTGCCAAGCAAGCGATAAAATGGCTAAGCAAAATTAGAAAAATATCAAGGGTTTCGACAGGTGAAAGAGAGCATTCAATACTTCCGTTTTCGCAATTTTCCGGGTCTCTGCCCACCACTAACTCATTTTTCTTAGTAAAGAGAAGCAAATTAATTAGAAGATTTAAGAACGTGTTTGATTTCACAGACAAGTATGGTTTCCGAAAAGAACTTGTCTACCTCTATCAAATAAAGGGGTGAGGTAAAAGTAAGTAAAACAGTTTTATCAGAGAACAGGAAGCAAAAGTAAGAAACATACAAGTAGAACACAAGTCTAATTGACATTGAGAAAAACCCTTTAAATGCTCGCCTTTTAGTAGTTTTATTGACGCAGAAACGTTGAATAGCATATTCCGTTGCATAAATAAAAAAAGATTAATATTCAATGATTGTCTCAACGTTATATCAGTGTTGGGAAACTGGGGAAATAATATGAAAAAAAAATGTCCCAAGAAAAAGTTGGAACATGCAAATGCTAAGGCAGCATTAAATTCCAGATTGAAGGACTTCGAAAATCGATGAAATAAACTTAAAATTAGGTACAACAGAAGTGTAACGAAATAATAATGATATCATTTTAGAAGTCTCTACATCAAAAAACTTTTGTCTGGTTTGAATATGATTACGGATCGCAGATCTTGAATATAGATCTTTTGCGCAACATTGAAAATACTGTCGGGGTTCTGACGTAATAAAGATGAAAACTTTCTCTTTATACTACACTGCTTTGCAATTTCCGTTTACACGCTTCTAGTGAATACCATGTTGAAGCTAGTTACATACATTTTGTGTTTATGTATGTAAAGAAGTGAGCTCAGTAATCTCTTTAATACGATGAATCTCTAAACTTAATTGTTGTCACTAAACTTGGTAACAGGATGTAAGGTTCATATAAGAAAAATCTTAGTTCTTCATATACATATATTTCCTGGTACTTGTAAAATACATAAATCAATTTGGTAAACATAAACAACAGCCACATATGAGGCTAAACTAACAATTATCACACAGCATTCTTCAAACGGTAATTAGTAACAAGAATATATTATTTATATACAAGTCCCCAAACAATTTAAGTATTTAAAGCATTTTTGGTTATCAAAACCGAAAGTCTACAAAACGTACATTACGAAAAAATATATCGCTTACTGTTGTTTCGTAATTCTATATAGTGCATAACAAACTCGAACAAATATTTAAAGAAATTGTAATATTATACATCTAGCAAAGTGATAGTCAAAATTTAGTCTTCATACTTTGTATCCTAACTACCCTATTCGTGTATGATGAACGAACATGCCAGGTGCTACTAACAGAATCCTGGTACAGTTTACCAGGTACCAATTTCATGAATTTGTATGAATAAATTTTAATGGAATTTACCTATTTATTTTAAAAATGAGAAGAGCTGGAATGAGAGAAAAAGAACACTAGGCATGTTCAGATTTACGATTCACGTGTTTTACTTATTCCTGTAATCCAACTATTATGGAGGGAACAGAATGGTGGGGCAAGGTCACTTATTTAGGAGAGGAAAGTACGTTTATCTTTGTACCCAAAGCCTGGGTCTAAGTATTTAAACATATCAATGTATATAATGTGTATTATTTGGGTAACGGAACACTAAATAAATGAAATGAGTCCGAGTAAAGACATTTTATTTTACTGGCAAGGTACAATCTACTCAACTAACGTAACTCTTAACTCGATATTACATTTACTAACGTGAATAGCAATTACTTAGAAGAAGAAGAATTCTGTGAATATGTCTCTTAACATCTTTCCCAAGCGTTTACTGCAGTAGAACACTGCACGAAAGCACCCAAAACCAAAAGCGGAAATTCAAAAGATACTACAAAGAATGAAACTCGTGGTCGGTATAAAATAATGGGGCAACAAAGAAGGTGATAATCCTCGCATACTGCCGATTATTCAGAATTTCAATAAATGCATTTCTGTATATTACCTTTACGGTGAAACAATTATAAATCGAGTTGGAAATATCATAACACAATATTTTATTTCTCATAATACAACGAACCCTTTGCGATTCGAACTTGGAATAATTCGAATTATCATATTACTTTTTGTTTATACAATAGTAAGTAGTCTTGTTCTATTCATAGTCTTTAATGTGCATGATTTTCTTAATTCAAATTTATTCCGTATCCCCTTGAAATTCGAATTAAAAAGAGCCCACTTCTAACTGTAATAATTGTAATTGTTACAGGAGTATTTTAGTCGCGATCAGAAAGAAAAAAGATAATCTTTTAGACTTTTTCTTAAAGGTTTTTCCACGTCTTCGCTAACTACCTTTACATGTATAAATACAAATAAAACTGACACGTCTACATCTTTACATCATGGTAATTACTTAATATTTACGATGCCTAATATTATGAACAGATTGTAAGTAATGGTTTACGACGTACAATCGCAATTTTCACAGCTTAAAAATACGTACAGAGATCGCATGTAGGATACATTCATTTCTCAATGATGTGCCTTCTATCAAGTAGAAGTTTTATTTGTACTAGCTTAGAAACAATGGCTGACGAAATAAACTGATAACACCAAGTCGTTAAGAGAAAACAGCATGCACTTCGTTTCACCGTATCTCATTTGCATTTGTCGCTTAACTTTAGCTCATTTGTAGTTGTACTGAAGAAGACAAAGTTTCTTTCGCGAAAAGCGTTACACAAGTACAGGATGGGCCACGAGAAACAAGCTCGCTTCACGCATTCTATGATAGCATTGTCATTCTGGCTGCCGTATTTGTCGGATAGCAGTGTTTACAACACATTATACCCGCACTCAGCAAAGTACATAAGCAGTTGTCTGACTGTATGGTGCAGACAGATCTTTCTGATAGAACGAAATTATACAGGCAGCAAACATAGAACCAAGCAAATATAGAATCTAAATATATATGGATAACACTGTCTTTCTTCCATGTTTATAAAACCAGTGACGCGTTTGATAGATGCGCCTCGTGCGGATAATTAAGAACATTATGAAGACGTAGCAGTGGGTGGAAGAGCGAGAAACAGTCTGCAAATCTTGGTAAAAGTTGAATGCTTGGCCTAGCTTTCTGCTTTAGAATGTAAGGAAAAGAATCAGTCCACAAATTCATATAAAATGACAATGTGACCACACGTTCTGACACAAATATGTACATCATTACGATTCTAAGATTTGTAGAAATTAGTAGTACTTTTATACTCCTACAGTTGTCACGTAAACGTATTCCTTACTAAATATCTATGGTCAATACACTCCAACGTTTTCTCTGTATATCTCGTTAGACCAAGAACCTTAGTATCACGAAATTAACCAGTTTTGTCCTACTGGAAACAGTGACAATTTGTGACTTCTCTAGTTGTAACATCACTATCATATTCGAATCTCTCTGTACTGCTATTGCATTGAAGAAGTAATGCAAAATCGTATCGGCATTATCAGTCTCACTTTATATTGTTAATGTAGCTCTGCGCACTTTACTCTGGCTTTATAGTCAAGAGCCTATTTCTAAATTTTCGATCCACACTAAAAATATAAAATACGCTCGTTTCAGACAATGTCGTTATTTACTAACAAAAACCTTAACTCTTTCTGTACTGTAATATTCCTGGATTGGCCTAGTAAACCGCAAAGCTAGAAACGAATTCTATACAAAGTACAACCAGTACCGCACACGGAATCTTCAGAAAGAGATACAATCTAGAAAGATACTATCACTAAGCTACTCATTTTACATTTTCACTCACACGATGATATCTCGTTCGAAACTTATATAACGCACTGTAGGAGTTCTATTGGTTTGTTCTTGTGATTATGTAGTTTGCAGTAGGCTATATGCACAACATTTCATGCCTTTTTGATAGTTTCGAATAGTATTTTGTGTATATGAATCCGACAAAATCGGTAAGGAAACTTCATAGCTGGTGCTGATCCTACTGAACTATCCCCTTGTAACTCTGAAATAGTGTGTCACTTATAACATGAAATGAACGCACAGGTTTTATATAGTCCATCGCTGGTATAGAATATCATGGAGTAGTTAGAAACTGCTAAAAGGTTGAGCGTCTTAAATATTCCCGTTATAAGTCAAGCATTTGCATAGATAGAACTGTGAAGCTAAAATCTGATTTCTTTTCTCAGAAGTATGATTGCTGGACATTTATCTTTCCTTTCCTGTACCCCTTAATTATACATGGTACAATTTCTAATAGAAGGTAATTCCGAAATTTCTACTCATCGCTAGGCTTATAACTTGCTCAAGAATATGGTAACATGGGAAATCAGTAATGCTGACTACTGTATTACCACTTAAATAAAATACAATTTTTCTTATTCCTATCTCTTTCTAATGATATAAACAATCTTTCTTTGAACGAACTGGTTGCGATAAGTACTTTATATTATCGAAGTATGATAAGCCCATATAGTTCTACCAGAGTTTAAACAAGGGGTATCTTGTTTCTTTTAGGGTTTGAAATTATGCCCATTGTAAATTTGTCAGACTTCAGTGGAAGAACCAAGAGTTTAATTTCAATTACATACCTATACCAGACTGCCAGGCGGACAATGCAAATGAAGCGTAGCAATTGTTGCAATTCATAGTTAAGTAATATCTATGAAAAAATACTTTGAAGATTACAAAATTCAGTTTTTATTAGATATGTAATTCAAATATGAGTATGCAACAATTACACTATCCATTCCACACGTGACACCAGCATCTTGTTCATCATCACCACCACTATAATTAATGCGAATGGCGTTTTTGTAAGTTTAACTGAAAACTCCTTTTTATTCAACAACATGATTGCCATAAAGAGTTTTTTAATTAGAGAACTTCTCACTATCTGTTTTATATTTACAAAACCAGAACCACTAAATTCCAATTTTGCAAAGGTATTAAATATTGAACTCATGTCCTTCTATAACGAACCGGATGTTGATATAAAGTATAATATTGTGGTGCAATCGACCCTGAATAATTCATAAATGTGTAACAGTGAAAGTCTGCGCTATCCTCCTTGCTTTGACCTGTACATTACGATAATTAATGACTGTCTGTTAACGCACAAAAGTTGTTTGTTTTGCAGAGACATTTATAATGATATCCATTTACTTCCCATGCTAACTGTAAATATTTTTTGAAACAAAGGAACAAATTATGTAAGGATAAATAGGTGAACTTTCATCATTTAAGCATTCCTATCATTTCTAATTACAAGTACTGATCACCTTGGAAAGCACTATTTGTGTGTAATTGTATGTAAAAATAAATATACAGAAAAATTTATATTTGGATTTTTAAAAGTATGGTGATCATTTATCTAGATATATTTTACCTAGTTGCTATTGTATCAATTAGAAGCAATAATTTTATATATGTGTATACATTCTAAGTTCAAACATGTCTTATTCTCAATTTTAACAGTGGCAGAAACCACTCAAAATGGAAGTACAGAAACTACTGAATGCACATGGAGCTTCGTGTTATAGGTTTTATGCTTCTTAATATGTCGGCGCCAGCTTTCATAGCATCCCTACCTCTCAGCTGAACATGACTTGGGAACAAAGTTGTATTTATGGCCTTTAGGCATGTTTGGTTAAGGCCGGTATTGCGTAGAGGAGATGATTTGGTGAAGACATTGGCCCGGGTAAAATTTCAGGGTTCCGTCATTAGCTTCCTAGTGTGACTGAGGAAACCCCTCAGTCAGGATGATCGGCAGCTACATTCGAACCCAGGACTTTCGAATGCAAACCAAAACGCTTTACAAAGAGAACTCCAGCCGTTCAGTATATGATTTTAGAATGTGATATTTAATATAGGATATAGACATTTAATAAAACCTTCGTAACGGCGCAAATAATAAATTTGACATATACGGCTTAAAGCATTGCGTGCCTGTTCCGTGAGCTTCATATTGAAATGGTATTATGGAGAACAACAGGAAAACGACTAGAACATTCTGAGTTGACAGCTACTTCAGCAACATCTGGAATTGTATACTAGAATTGCTAGCAAAAATATTATATCTAAAGAAGGCTAGAAATTTGTATTAAATTACTATTTTAGATCTTGTACAATTATAAAAAGTTCCAAATCTACGAATGGTTAAGTGATTTTGACCTTGCACTCAAACTGTGCACAAAGGCAATGAATGCTTAAGAGATGTCTAGCCTTCAGTATGTGATATGAGGATTAATTTTTCAAATTTTGTTTTTGTTCTTATTCACAGACAACGAAATTCAATTCTCTCTATATAAATGACACTTTTATACCACCTGAGTTCGATCATCAAAATTAAACCGGTTGACTTTCAGTATACACCCCGTGTAAAATGCTATTGGAAGCAATTAAAATATGAGTTCGAAAATACATCCTATCCAAAACAGTTAAATGCTGTTGTTAATTTCATCATACTATCCAAAAACCGTTAAAACGTTGTGGAGATATTCATTATCCTATACAAAAATAGCTAAACGTTGTCGATAATTTCATTATACAAGAATCTCTAACACATTAACAAAATATCAAGACGATTGGTGGTGTTGCAGAGATGAATGAAAACTGTCAGGACAAACCGAGGAAAATTTTATGTCAAAACAAAATTTCAAAGTAAAATAATTTGAAAGTAATTCTACTATTCCTGATCTCCAACACGAATATGATATGCACTTTTCTCATGTGACAATCTATTCCTTAAATAAGGATTAGTCAATTGCGTACAAAATAGACTTTGTGACTTCAGAAATCGGTACAACTATAGATAAAATGTAATACAGAAATACAAGCATTTATCAGAATGTTCTTGCTACACGAAAAAACTAACTGCATATTCAAAATCTCCGTAAAACTAAATCAAACTTGAAACAAACATCTAGTGTATTAATATGTGATACTCTTCAGCTAATTTTATGTACTTTGCGTGTCCAGCCAAAGTGAAATAAACGAAATGTTATCACACGAAGATCATTGCTGGACACTATATGTGATCGAAAACAAGAAAATGTTATTTTCACCACCGAAGAAATTTGATGGTACATGTTGTTGTTCATGGAAATATAAGAAAGTTTACAGAGTATTGCATTCCAGGTGTTTGCATTTCATCTTGGTAGCTACAGAACAGTGAAAGAGTAAACATAATACAAATTTCTACAAACAAAAAAGCTTAAAGGAAATTTAAAAAATAAGGCGAAAGGAGAAAATTATCACTTGCGGATAAGTACCTCCCAAAATGGCAATCTCTTTCCTGGAAATTAAATATATACTCTTTCAATACAGTGAGAACAGTCTACAGTCCGAAACAGATGAAAGATAGCAGCCGAACAAAATTGTATATTAAATTCATTTTTACTTTTTTAATGTTCGTACATCACCACAAGTTCAACTAAATTTCATTTCTCATACACACAAAAAAAAAAAAAGGATATAAAATTATCTTTAAAAGGTTGTTCTGGTAATATTTCCATAATATTAGTCAATTTTATATACATGCTACTTCTATGATATTACTTTTCAAATTTCCTAAAATTTAAGAACGTAAAAAAACTGTCAATGCACTTATTTTTAAACAACATATTATCTTCAATTTAAGAAAAAAAAAAATATTGAAATCGGCCCAGAAGCCTCAAGAAAATCAGTTTGAATGTAATAATCTCAAACATCCACGATGGGATCGTATTTCCAGATGGCAAATGGCAGATCGAACATATCCCCAACATGCCAACCTTTAGTAGTATTGATTCGCTATACGAAATCTGGTACTTTAACTATGAAGTCACTAACAGACACCATTGTAAGACATTTACGTAGCTCGAAATAATTAATACTAAAGACTATAGTATACTACTAAACTATATTGCGTAGCACACAGCAAGCATGCAGCAGTCCTGTTCTCACCACGGAGTAGGTCAACAAAAAAAAAGGCACATTACTACTTTACAAACATCTTGTAATGGAACAGACTTCCAATAAGAATATACTGAACTGAAGGAGGCTGACCTCTAGTATAATTATATTGTGTGTTATTCGTTGTGTCAATTTGTATTCGTACTGAGAATAGATCAGAAACTCATGTCAATGTAAATGTGGCTGCATGACTTGAAGTTTATTGTTGAAGTTTTTTTTACCCCCAAATCGAACGTCTAATGTATAACAAAATCGAAGGTTGAATGGTAAGTAGTTTGCGTGACAAAATACTAAAGACAATTACATGCAAAAACATTTACGGTAACCTATAAACCGAACCCGAAGCCTCCGTACCACAAGTTTTCAGACCTAAATATACCAAGTTCTCAAACTATTAGAGCTCATTTAAAACACCGCATTAGATCACTATAAAAACTTAAACGAATTATATTATTTCTCCAAAGAACGAAGAAAATGGCGACTTGTTGAACAATGTCTCAAGTTATTTACACCAAGCGATGAACAAACAGTCCCCGAAAATTTATTCTCAGCATGAGATCACATTCTGAAATTTCATTCAAAAGTTCAGATGATCACTGAAATCTACAACTGAACTGGATACTTTTATAAATAGAAAGTAGGGAAGTCCTAGCAGGAATGCTCGTGATGCATCAGATTGATTATGCCAAGTTACAATATTTAATTTACTTTTCTTAAAAACGAAATGTGTGTTAAAATCGTGCTTTTACTTTCCCCATACCTCTTGACACTAAAAGCTGATAACATAAAGCAAAAATATTATTTTACTAACTGAAGTATCACCACGATATGCATGACCGATTTTTGACATCCGTACCCTCTTAAAAGAAAATTTTAAGTTGTTTATGCTTGAAACGCTTAATAAGATAACTAAAGTATATTACATCCACAATCATGTGTGCAAAGATATGCACACGTTATTCTTCAAGCAAACGAAGTTAGAATGATAATTTCCACATCACTGTCCACATAGTAACGCAAAAATATTCTGAACTGTCAAAGAAATCTCAGGAACATAATAAAGGAAATAAAGGAAATAAATCACATGGAACTCTTTAAGATAACTTGATTTCAACAGTGATTTAAGTTCTACTCGAAAATGTCGAGGCCTACTACTACATGACATTCAAAAGACGGTTGGATTTGAATCAGAGTTGAAGTGGCGGTGCACAAACACCCATGTGATCTTATTTGTTATTAGCCATCTTGTCCCTCTTCATTTCGTCTCCATGAAGGTTGGATTACAGAACTCAAGTCAAGATCCGGTGATCTAAGCATAACATAAGATATGAGATATAAGGTACAAGACGTGGAGAAGCACAAATCTTTGAAAAAGTTAAGGAATGTAAAATATTAAATACTTAATAACACAAAATATTTTTCTAGATCTTAAAAAATTTGGCACCTTGAGCTTGATTTATTCTTGGTCCCTGTAGAAATTTCAGAAGCTTCACTATCCGTGTTGTCCTGAAAGAGAAAATTTTTAAATTTGTAGAAAATTACTCAAGTATTGAACCTCCGTGTCTTTAATGCCATAGAAAATATATTACTCTATTTTAACCACTGATATTTCAAATAATGCTATGCCTTTTTAAAACATTAAACGTAAAATAAACCGTAAGGACAGAAAGAAGATACATACGTATTTACATAGGTCATTATTTATGGAAACATTCTACTATATATTAATCGTCTAATGCAAGAATAATTGGCAAATGATTATATCACATCCTTCTCGTGGCCATATCATTTGTTAGACTTCCTTCCTGATAACATGTTTGTGAAGAAGATTCGATTTTTCCTGATAACATTTTTGTGAAGGAGACGCGTGTCATATTTTTCCTATTACCAAATTCTGTAATAATTTACTCTTTAGAAAAATTCCTCATTCCTATGTAATACTACTGCTTTGAGTGAACATTTCATTTTCTTCTAACGTCTTTTAACAATTCGGCTACGTATTACAATTTGCACTTCTGATTGCCAGAGCAGAAGTGACTGTACATTAATTGCCAGAGCCATATCATCCAAAAAGTTCCTCCAGGCCATTTTCTAATTTTAATGTTTTCTAGTTGTATTTAGTAAAATAAATCAAACCAGTTCAATGATTTCTTTTCAAATGTGATTTTCACTGTTTTCATTGTAGTTTGTGTGAATCAGCGGTAATTCATACTGACCTGGATTTTAATTTTGGTAACAGGGCCGCGTGCATCACGGGTGATGCATACAGAAACACCTCCTCCTCCGTTATTCTATGTGTCACTACTGTGTGCTTTATTAGACGACACTGTATTTCTCATTTTTCTACTGCATTCTGTGTAACTTTGTACTGCTCATTACTAAGATCAATCTTAGAAAATTGTAGTGCTATCTGGTCTACATACCAAATAACATATCACAATGATCTAGAGACTATACAAAATAAATTTCATAAATGGATTGCATTAAAATATATATTATTTTATAACCATTTATGTAATTAATACAAATCGAAGAAACAAAGATAGACATGATGTTGGTGATATTGTACTTTTATACACGTTATTGAATGGGAAAATTGATTGTGATCATTTGAAGGACAAATATGTTTTTATGCGCCAAAAAGAAAGGGATATTCATAAATATTCATTGTTAGTGCGAGTCCAAAGATCTTATAAGGAATTTGCTTCGAAGTCTGATATTAAGTTATTCAGTAAGACTGGTTGCACACTTTCCGACAAGCTTCCGAGTGTCTGACAGACATTTTGTTGGAAGAAAACCTGAAGCACTTCAGGTTTTCATCCGATCCGGTTGGAACATCTGTTTGTCCCCATGTTTACTCATTGAACAATGCAAGACTTTCGCGCGAAGAAGGCGAATGGAGAAAAAGGGAAGAGGGAGACAGAAAGAAAGATAGAGAGACAGTGTTGCTATCTCTCTCAATTTTCTAAATTAGCCCCCCCCCCCCCTCTGTCTCCATGCAGTGCTTTCCATAGCTCCTGTTCCCTTTTCCTTTTCAAGTTTGGGAAGAATCAATGTTTTTCGCTGTAATTTTGCTAGCACGTGAGGGAGATAGGTATATGAAATTTAAATACGGTTAATTAGAGAAATATTGGTACAACGTATATTGAGAATTCTTTTTGTATGCTGTTGTCCATATAAGATTTTGTTTACAAGTCTGATTCTGTTTCTGTTTTATCTTCCACGAGATCGGGTTGCAGCGTACGTGCAGTCCTCAATATTCATGAATCATGGCTATCCAATAGTTCTCTTGCACAAGCGAAAAAAGGAAGTCTTGTGACAAAAGTTGAAACAAGAGGTAAGAATGAGGGGCTGGGGAGACAAGTACGGAAATCACCACTTATAATATTATACGTCACACATAAACAGTTAATATTTCTACGTTATGGGGTACACCACGATGGATTTTTATATTCTCTTTTAGTAATAGGAAAGTTCATGGTATTTAAGTAAGAAAATTAACAGTAAAACAGTACATAATGCAAAGCAACAGGAGATTTAATTATAAAACAGTGGGATGGAAACACTGAAACCTGACTGACATGTCTGATACAAGTCTGAAGGTGTGCAAGCGCGCATTGCTTTTGCATTGCCACTATGACAAGATCAGCCTTCAGACAATCGGAAAGCCCAGTGGAATCTTCCGGCAGCTGTCCGGCAAAAAGCCTTAACTCTTTGTCCGAATTTGTGCAAAGCTCCATTTAAAGCAATGCTCCACTACTCTTCCGATATCCTTCAGGCAAAAAAAGTCTTCTGACAGATCTGAAGCATGTCGGAACGTGTGCAAGGGGACTAACTCGTAATGGATGCTGAAGAAACGATTAAATTAATACGTATCGGCTCGATCGTAAGTTTAAACTTGTCATATTTCAGTAAACGTAAGGTTATATTTACTTAGTTTTTGTTGTATTTTTGTATAAATACTTATCTGAGTGTCCGTCTTGTATATACTTGTGAATGTTTTACATTATGTTCAGTTCTTATTGGAGCCAAAGGCTCTGTATTAAACAAATAAATACATAAATAAATATAATCGAAATCGTAAGTTTACTACTCCTCTTACTCCGTATAATATAGCTTATTAAGTAATATGTTATGATGAACAGAATCAAACGCTTTACTAAGATAGCCAAAGATGCTCACCGGAAGATCAAATTCATTCAAGTTATTTAGGAAATTATAAATGGCTGTTCTGAGAGTTGTACTGGTTTTGTTTTTAATAATGGCTTTTAACTTGGATATTATAACAATATGACCTTGTACCCACCTTGAATAAAGAAAGCACAGCTTTCTGACAAAGCTGATTATACTTCGATAACCACAAAAAGAAATTAAAGCGTAACAGTTTCGGAAGTATACCACCTCCTTCTTCAGATTGTACTAAACAACTAAGCACAGATAACGATACAAACAAACAAACCAGGAGTTCACCTTTTAATTTCAACCAATCAGGGGTCAGTACTAATTGAATCGGTAGCTGGAAGAAGGAAATAAATCTAAAAGTCTGTTTTGTGAGAAATTAACAAACACTGTATAACACTTTTCTTATTTATTGAAAGGATAATTCACTACTGCTCAGACAATATCCAAATATTCTATTTTTCTTATAAAATTAAAAAAAAAGTTGGTGGATATATTTCATTCTTTCAACTGATGGAAAAAATGTCTGCAGGGCTGTAAGTGGTGTGACGTTAGTATAGAAAACTTGACCAGAAAAAAAATGAAGTAAAAGGCAATAAAAACTTTCAAACTCAAACTGATGCTATTTACAAGAAATTTATTCATAATGAACTCTAAAGTTACAAGTTAAGTAATAAATTCGGATCTGTTTCCTTCTCTCCACTGGCAGAAATTTCGCTTTAGGAATGGACTGAACGGCTATTTTTACGTCACAGTGACAGCAGCAGTTGCTGTACTGTACGCAAATATCTTTTAACGATAGAAATAGCAGCTTAGAAAAAAAAGGTATCTAAATACGAGTTATTCCCAACTGCTAAAAAGCAATGTAAAAAGCACCATTTTAGACCAACTTATTTACCTGTAGCCTGTTATATGTGAAGTAGAGTGATGGACGAAGCTTAGAACTTGGTAGATTATTTCATATTGTAACTGTCGGTAAATTATTGTATGTAATTATCGGAGCTTGAACTAACTGGTGGTGAAAGAACAGTACAACGAAATACAATTAAATCAGGGACGCAAAAAGCGGAGAGTACGGTGGGGAGAGGGCGTAATTTAGTTATATGCGTGATTATATATATATATATATCATATTCAGCCGTTTTCTATCCACTGCTTCACGAAGGCCTCCCCTTTTCTCGCCACATATCTCGGTCTGCTGCTACCCTCATCCATATAGCTCCTGAAAAACGCTTCATTTCGTCTACCCATCTTGCAGTTGGACGTCGTTTCTTTTCTCTGGGAATCCAATGTAGTACATTTGTCATCCATCTTTCATCTGTTCGTCTAACTATGTGACCGGCCCATCTCCACTTCATCCTTTTCGCACGCTTGATCATATCTTTTACGCTTGTTTGTGCACGAATCCATTCATTTATCTGCCTCTCCCTCCTAGTTATTCCTAGCATGCATCTCTCCATTGCTCTTTGTGTGACTCTTTGCGCATTCAACGTCCAGGTTTCACAGCCGTACATTATTACAGGTAAGACACAATGATTATAAACTTGACGCTTGAGACACATTGGTAATTTGTTTTGAAAATAAAGTGTAGTCTTCCAAACGAGCTCCACGCCATTTTACATCTTCTATTTATTTCATCAGTCAACTTGGCTTTGATATTTTGAGCTACCCTAGGTAAACATACTCACAAACTATGCATATTGTCTCTCCATCAATCTTTATTTCTGTTACAACAGTGACTTTATAAAACGATTTTGTAACGTAAAGTCTTGGTTTGAACCACAGTACCTTTAAGTAAACGCAACCAAATCACTGGTATATGAAGGCATTTATTATCTTTTTATTAAATCATGACGCAAAGCACATCTATGGACATCTGATAAATTTAGCATATTGATCTGCTTTGTAACCACATGAGCCTCTATGATATATAACATATACCAGTTACATAAACCATATTTCATTCGCATAACTACACTTAAGACTTTCCAATATATTGTGGACACTGAATTACCATTGGTAGTTAACACGAAATTCGCATACTCAAAATATACGTTCAGATAAGATCACTGTTCAAGTACATTCCACCTATTATTAATCATCATAGAACATCAATAAGTATTGCGAAGTGTACATTCAATTGTTCCAATATTTCATAGAATAAAATAAGTTGAGAAGCAAAACTCCTACCATGACATAAATATAACATAACTTCATATCTGATAATTAATTTCATTCTTTTCAGTATGTTCATTGAACATTACTTTTGTTTTACTTGAATTCATTTTAAGTCTTATTTTCGAACTCTTATTACACTGCTCTTCCATTATGGTTTGTAGTTCTGCACTTAAAGCAAACAAGATTATATTATCAGCAAGTCGTAGATGATTAGGGTATTCGCCACTGATTTTTATACCAACTTCATCCCAGTTTAAATTTTGGAACACTCCCTCCAGGACCGCTGAAAATAGTTTTGGAGAAATTGAATCTGCTTGCCTTACCCCTTCTCTAACTTAAAATTTTTCAGTTTCTTGAAGTAGTTTAATGACAGATGTGGCAGTCGAGTAAATGTTTCGTAGTAATTCAATGTATACACTTTCGAAACCTTGATGTTCAAGAGATTTAAGTATTGCTTCCAAGCAGACCGAATAGAAATCTTTATCAAAATTGATAAACCCTAGACATAGTGGAAGTTCATAGTCATTAGTCTTTTCCATAACTTCATTTAATGCTTGTATGCGGTCCATTTTGCTAAATCCACCACGAAATCCGGCTTATTCCCTTCCCTGATTAAAATTCAAGTGTCGTTCAATACTATTCAAAATAGCTTTGGTGCACATTTTGTATAGAACTGGTAGTAGACTAATAGGTCTGTAGTTTTCGACGCGTTCTTTGTCCTCTTTTCTTGTAAAATAAAATAATAGCATTATCCCAACTTGACGATATTTCTCTCTTCCTCAGTCACATTGAGAATAATTTAGGAAGTTCCTCTTTCATTTTTTCATTTCCCCATTTAAACATCTCTGATCTGAGTCCACCTTATCCTGGCGATTTTCCGTTCTTCATCCCTCGAAGTACTTTATCCACTTCTTCTTTCATTACGTTTGGGACTTCTACATCATTTTCTTCTTAATTTTCACCTCTTAATTCTTGTTCGGATTAATACAATTATCTGTAGAAATTTTCATATACTTGTATAATTTCCTCCTTACTTCTGGTTACGGTCTCATCAGGTCTCAACTGCAGTTATTTGATTTCCCGTATCACGAGCTGCTGTTTGGCTCAGGCTCTTGTTTTGCTCGACTGTATTTCTAACAAGATTTTCGTAGTATCTACGTACATCCTACCTTATTTTCTTCCATCCGGTTTTATTGAGTTCTATGTACTCAATCCTCTTTATGTGGTTTTCCTCTTCTTTCATATCTCTCCCTTTCTCCATCAAGGGTGTAGTTTCTTCTGAAATTTTCCTTTTTGATGTCTGCTATATCTTTTGCGTCCCTCTTATTTTATGTCAGTCAGTAATTTATTTCTGATACTGATATCTACCTTATCTTCAAACTCTTCCAAGGCGCTGACTCTGTTGCTTAGTTCTATCCCGATATACACATATAAAGGAGAGAGGGAGAGATATAAAAGAAGAGGAAA
>JAGDQP010017577.1:26851-37385 GCA_022664845.1 Lepisma saccharinum | reverse complement strand
AATCCAACATTGCACCTTCTACTATCAATAGTTGGACAAACTGCGGGCGGAATTCTGATCGAAGCGGCCAGCCCTTGTCAAACGCCAAGGAGTCATTATCCACCATAATAACGCCATGCGACATGTTGCTGTCATTACCAGGCAAAAATTTATGAACTTTGGTTTTGAGGTATAAAATTTCCTCCCTTTTCCCAACTCTAATTTTTTTTAATATCGTACTTTGAGACAACTTCTGCCATGTTTGTTTGGTTTGTCATTAACTCATTTTTCACCTGTTTATAGACACGTGGGGCCCCCGCAACGCGGAGTCTCGCGGCTTTGTAGTTACGCCACTGACTACATAAATTTCAGCCTTCACTTGCCAAAACACAACAATTGACTGCGATTTTTTTAATTATCCAATCTTTACACTTTAAATCTTCCTGTAGTTGTTTATTTCCCTTTCGTTGTGAGTTCTAATTATAATCACGAACATTTATATTGCTCTTGTAAATCCAAACGAAAGAACCTCTCAACCCTGCTGAGTTGTTAATTTCAACTCATACAGAATGGACATGAAAATGTATTGGAACCCAGTACCCACTGTCCAGTGAGGAAGGTTATTTCAATTTTAAACAGTTCGGGTTGAGGTCCTGTTCACGTCAATTCATTCCTAATGACAGCTTGTTGTTTTCCTCAAAGTTTCATCAGTGAATGCCAGGTGATATCGAGATCGGGATGGTATTTTATATGCTGTACAATGATATGGAACATATCCACAATATTAAATGATATTTTTAATTGCCATATATCAAATTTCTTTTGTGTACTCGCAAGAAAGAGGCCTTTGTGGTCCATATAGTTTGTCAAATAAGACAGGACAGTCAAGGTTTTTCAGTCATTGGTTACACTATATACTTGTATGGAATAGTCACCAAAATATTTAAGTTAACACGGTGTATATTAGCATGAATTTACATCACACTTCTATGTTTCTTTCCATTTGAACTAGTGAAGTGTGCATTAGGTTATCATACATTCACATAGAACCACATATTTATGTTGTATTCCTCAATTGGGCAGTAAAAGTGTGAGTTTTATTTAAAAGATGATATTTATTGTTTCTTTTGTCTTGATATCGTAGCAAAACGTAGAAGTCCGAAAAAAAGGCTTCGGGATGCGGATCCCAACCCGAGTCCGCCATTTTGAAGACACCTGGTTTATATATTAAGCACTGCTTTTCCAATCCTTGTTTGATAGGGTAGCCTAGGTTAGGTTAGGCTAGGCTAGCTCCGGTTATCACAGCGAAATGCGTTGTTTATGTTATTATATTATTTGTTGTCATTAAATAATGTATTAGATTCAGTTAGGTTAGTTTGCGTTACGTTATCTATGTTTAGTTGCGTTACATTAGCGTTACGTTAGATTAGGTCTTGCACTGTTAGTTAATCAACTAAAGCCAAGTAATGCTATGATTTGAAGTAAAGGTATAACTATTACGTATACAAGCTATTGTGCTAAAATAATGATTTCTGAACAATCTAACGTTAAATACTTATTAATTTCTCTTGTTATCCAATATATATCGAGTTCAGTTCAGTTCAGTTTGTGATGATCGGATCAAAAAACGTCCATGGATCAAAGCACCGGTCTAATTTATCATTCGTAACTGTTGCACTTCTGCTTTTACATAATGATATGTTGTTATTGATCGCATAATTTGTTGGCACTGGTCTGTAATTTGTCGGTTATTTGGTAACGTAGGATTATCAAAAATGTTGTCAATTATTAGGGAAAATAAACTAAGTAGTTCGGTTATAATATGTTGAGTAGAATCTGATGAGTCTAGTCTTGGAGAAAATTCTTCTTCGTGTCTTAGAGTTTATTCTTTGGACAGTAACTCCTCATTCCTAATTGTATATTTATGAATGTTATGTACAATGTCATGTTCTTGTATATCTTCCCCAGAAGAAGTATCTTCATATATAGGATTTATTTTCCTACTACTAGGTGTTGTACAAAGAGTCTTTTGCTTCTTGTATGATGTCTTAAAACCAGTCTTTGATTTAACATTGTTATTTTGTTGATTAATTGTCCTTGTTTGCCTTCGAGGAGGAAGCATTTCCGTTTCCTCCGTGGAGATAGTTGATTTTTCTGGTTGAATAATTAAGTTAACCGGATCTTGTGTTGCGTTCCCCGCTACTGTTCCAGGCAATATTGTCCTGTTCTGGGGTCTTGATGAGTTTTGAAGTTTAGTGAAAAATATCCTCTTTTGGTGTTTGGGTTTTGTTTTGTAATCTGCGGGATGATTTTATAATTTTGTGAAATTCGAGAACAGAAATGTCACGAACGGAAGTACTCGAATCTAAGATAAGATTATGAATTAAAATACCTTTCTGTTGTTTGTTTCCCAACGTGATATAATGTTGAATGTTCTTTTAGGTAGTCTGCGGGACGGAAATCTATTTATTTGAAATTTTTATCTCAATGTCGACATTCTAGTCAATGTATGTTCAATTTTGGTCGTTATGTTAGTATGACGAAATAGGCCATGGAGGGTTTTTAGAGAGACAAGTAATTGATATCACTATTGAGGCTTAATCCAAGTAGGTTTTCCCGATTTTTCGTCAATTATTCAAATTTGAGTGCAATTAAACAGAAAATAACTTTTACAAACTATAGTTTATTTCTTACGTCATTAATGAATACCATTATCTTTTAAGAAATCTTAACAGAAACTTCAAATCTATGTCAATAGACTTTTGGGACAGTTCCATGTCTCAAAAGTGTGTTGACATAGTTTTGAATTTTCTGTCAACTTTTATTTCAAATTAATGATATTCACTATTCAAGTACGTAACAAACTATAGTTTGTGGAAGTTATTTTCTGTTTAACTGCACTCAAATTTGAATTATTGACGAAAAACGAAAAAGGCGGGAAAACCTACTTGGATTCAGCCTTAAGTACAATAAACTTTTATTCGCCATATCGACCGAGTTTTATTCGACTTCGCTTGAAGTTAGCTAGAGTGTAACATTCTAGATCAAACTTCCATTAAGTGTCAAGTTTCGTCCCACCTCACTTGAGGTAAATGAAAAGAGGGCATCTTGGAGACATCTGTAAGCATACTAGTTCAAGCGCCAAGGACCTACAAACCCTGAGATATTTGAGCAACGCAGCGACGATAAATAGATTGTGGATGCACAGCCGCAACATTATACGATTTATATGTTCAAAGAGTAAGGAATCCATCGTACCACTACATGTTTAGATATTGGTATTCTTGATCGGTGCTGTGAGGGCGCTAAAAGAAAAACAACCACCATACCCCCACCCCCACCCCTCACACCAATGTTTGATCAAAGAAGATTTCTATAAATACAAAACTGGGATTTTCTTTTGGAAGGAACTCCGAAACGAAAATGGATAGCAGAGTTTTCTTTGTGAGCGACCGCATCCCACAATGTACAGAAATCTGTTCAAACTAGTAACATGGTTCTTTCCGTCTATGGATGTTGACCCTAGTCTTCTACAAACTTTACGTATATTAGTCAGAAGTTCTACGCAAAACTGTCAAACCTAATTCCTCCGTGAGCAGTTGAGGGTGTAGGGGTGACAGGTTAGTCTGAGTTAGGTTAGGATAGATTAGGTTACGTTATGCCTTGCACTCAGAGTTACTCAACTAAAGTCAAGGAATGTTATATCTAAATAAAGTTATGTATATTGTTATAAAAGTTAACTAATAATGTTTCTACACGAATTTAAAATTATATATTTGTTGTATTTTACCTGATACGGAAGATTTATCTAGGATTATTGTTCTGTCGAATTGGCGTTTGTTGTTTGTTTGTAATTGCGGGATGATTTTCGGGAACAGAGATGTCATGAATGAAGGAAGTTGAATCGTAAATCCGTTTATGAATTAAAATACTTGCATATTGTGGAATTACCGATGAGATATAACGTTAGCTTTTCTTTTCATCAATCAGATGTGTGGAAATCTAATTAGCGAAGTTGTATATGTTAAGATTATCTTTCCAATCAATATATGTTCAAGTTGTTCATTACGTCAGTGTGATGAAATAGACCATAGAGGGGTTTTGTAGAGAGAAATAATTAATATCCATATATTAATTATAATAAAATTGGTTATAAGTCAAACTACCTAAGTTTTGTTCAGATCTGCTAGAGTGAAACACCCTAGATCAGATTTTATTATCTATGCCAAGTTTCATACCACCTCACTTGAGGTAAATATGAAGAGGGCATCTTGGTGGATTTATCTCTATGCACGCAAGTTCAAACGTCAAGAATCTGCATAAATCCCTGAGATATTAAATCAAGAATATATTAAGAAGTAGTGCAACGACTTCATATCGATATTGTGGACGCACAGTCGCAACATCATTCATGTGTACATCCAAAGAGTAATCAAGGATCAAAAGATTATTAGTTCAAGGTTAAAGGCGAGCAAGAAGGCGTGCCCTTTACAAGGGCAATGAAGACCAATAATAATAATAATAAATATTGAGTGCAAGTCGATTCAAAACTGCATTTGATTTGAGGGATTGTCAAATACTTCAAATACACACAAATCGTACTTCACCATCATAATCCGATAAGTTACATTATGTAGAAGCCGGCATAGACAAAGACAATTGCTTTGAAAACAATGCCAGTTCATAGTTGTTATCAGATCCTAATTATGATGACAGAATAGAAGAACTGTTCTACAGCAAGGACTGAGGTTTCGAAACTCTTGATTAAGGTCACGCGTACCACGAACAATATGAACAAACTTCAAAAAGAGTACAACTTATTAGAATTCATTCAGATTATTATAGCAAGGAGTACAAATTACGCGTACTACGACGTGTACGTGAACAAAATTCGGACCTAATAGTACAGCTTATTATACAGCAAGTAGAAGTACCAAGTTATATACAGTCAATCCATACCACAACGTGGACACGAAACAACGCCTTGGTTGTCAAGGGTAATGAATGTGGCAAAAGTTTCAACACTGAACACAAATATTGTGTAAATCACGACACTTCGCACCAATCAAGAAGATTTTGAAGGATCTTAAGAACAAAGGATGGTATTGTACAAGCAACCACGTGATGCAAATATTATGTAAATCGCGACACTTCGCACCAATCTAGAAGACTGAATGATCCTAAGAGCAAAGGATGGTATTATACAAGCAACCACGGGATGAAAATATTGTGTAAATCGCGACACTTCGCACCAATCTAGAAGACTGAAGGATCCTAAGAACAAAGGGTGGTATTGTACAAGCAACGACGTCATGCAATAAAGCACGAACAACAGTGAGCACAAGTGATAAATGTTGTCGTCAAAGGTCTAATGTAAAGTATTCTGAGATATGATACTGCTATCTCTAGATTTTGAAGACACTACTAAGGCACTATCATTCATAAAACCTAGCACAGTGAAGAAGTTAAATAAGTAAACTACACTAACATATGACTACTACGAGAAACATAATGAAATCATAAAAAATTTACACTTTAAATGTCAATATTTTATATAATCAATACCAAAGCAGTAAATTTATTAATAATCATGTTATTATTAAATAATAAATTTATACAAACCTTCGAACTATATATATTTAAACCACAAAACTAGAAACAGTAAATAAGTTCGTACCTCAACTCGGATCGTCAAATTGTATTCCTTGATGGTTTCGTAATCCAGAGGGTGATTCACTTTTATATCTGCCCACGTATCGCCATTCTCTGGTCGTTGTTGTAAATAGAACGTGTTAAATTTGTTTGTCTGTGCTGTGGAACCTGGCATTAGTCGATAGTACACTGTGGGATTTCCTTCAATTCCAGAGCTGAGAAGACACAAAAAGAACTTTAGTCTAGGCTACTTAACACGAAGATGGGACAATCGTCTTCGCATAGACTGACGCTGAAAACGAGAAAGTCTTATGCAGGAAATGTTTAAACAGAATTGAAAACTTTCCATTGATTCCCTTATTGATACGAGCAAACAGTTACCAAAGGGTGATATCGAATATTTTGTCACTGTTACATTATAATAAGAATATATCTGTTTTCACTTCAACAATGATTTGTAACGACATTACTTAAGAGATTTCCTTCAGTCAAAAGTTATATTTAAAAAATATAGTTCGTTAAAACTTGTTACTTCGTTATAAAATATGTAAAAAAATACTTAAATATGCCAAAAAACATCATTTTTCTTCAAAATTATCGTAAATTTTTCGGTTTAATTAAAGATCTTCAATGTCAGCAAATATACAAAGTCGTCAAATTCAAAATGAGGGATACAAAAAATTAAAAAAAAAAATCTAGCACAAACTTCATGCTTGCTCTCAAAATTGCTTCACAGCTTAGATACTCAAAATGTCTAAAATTCAATACAAAACACTTCTTTTGGAATATTAATATTGTCTATACAGCACAGGCACAAATGAATACTAAACACTGCCGCTTTACACGATTCTCACACAATTACAAATGCATCCATGCAGCGTTTAAAATGAAAAGAGCGATTCTCTTCTTTTTTTTTTCGAAAAAAAAATCTATGTAGATCTTTTATATAGAGATATATATATAATCTTCAGCATCCACAAATTTTAACTAACAAAGTTCAACTACATAACTACTAATAAAAACATGCTACAAAACCACAAAAAAAAAATGGTTTGTTGTTCACAAAAAAAAATATATATATGTATAATTTGCTGATGCTGTAACGAAAAAAATAATTACCTTCGATGGTATCCTCAGAGCGAAGCACTGTTTGTACGTTTATGAAAAAAAGGATCATATTTTTTTTTTTTATTGTGAGCCCACACCAAATACCATTCCATCCAAAGCGACTGTTACACATAATGTGCATGCTATAATTTTTACTTTATCAAAAAAGCCCATCACTCCATTTGGTTATGCATATTATTAACATCTCTAATGCATAATAAATAATACATTTTTCTTAAAATATCAACGAAAAACTAAAAATTTTTTAATATTATTTTCTTGAAGTAATTTTGTTATTTTTTATTAAAAAAAAAAAAAACAACATCACATTCACAGTAACTACACTGAATGTTGTCAGTACAAGGTTAAGTTTTACTGAACAGATCCCCAATATCCAGTTAGCAAGTATTAAAAGGACAGTTGAAGCAAATCACTCATATAACAAACCAGTGCTTTGTACGGAAACAGTAAGGCTAATTAGATGAAGTTCGTGGTGATATTTTGTGCAAATATTGCAAGAAAACAAATTATGATGATGATAACAATAGGAAGAGAAAAACGAGTGAGGTTAGTGACAACATTCAATGCAGATTAGTTATTTTATTTCTTTAAATAGTTTCCAAGAGAGCAAAAGCTAAATTCATAACTTTCTTATAATAAATAAAAACTAGAAACGAATTTGCTGCAACCAATAATCCTGAAAAATAAATACCTCATGTCTCTCTGTGTGTATTCGTAACTGTCTAGTTGCCTTGCCCCTCTGAAGCAGGCGCCAGAGAAATAATTAATATACTTCTCACACGCCACAACAAATTAGATATATATATCTGTATTATATATATATGTTTATATATATATATATTACTAGCTAAGCTAGTCTATTTCCAAAAACAGGAGGCAAACCTTTTACACAATACAGTACAGGGTAAATAACAGCCACACACCAAGAACTGGACGTGCATGAGTGTGGGTAGTTTAGCGTGCACAATACAACTCCCACAGTGCCGTGCAAGGGTATTTGTCAGGCGTGCTGCACGGAATTCAACCAACACTGAATCAGATGACAGACCTGGCTTTAACGGATACAACTTTTGTCCCAACTGGCATGTTTTCTTTAATGTAGATTGGTCCATAGATCACATGGTCCCATACTGGTGGGTTATTCGCACGATCCACAACATCGATTTGTACTTCCACTGTTCGCGATAAGGACGGGAATCCTTTGTCTTGTGCTGTAGCTTCCAACTTGTAAGTTTCTCGCTATTAAAAATGTACAACAAAAAAAGAAAAATGTCGTTGTTAGTATTGTTAGTACTCATTCTAACTGAAAAAAGGTGGGGGGGGGAGAGAATGTCAGTAATCTCTGCGGGTGGTAGTGGAGGTCTTTTATTGGGGCAAAAAAATTGTTACAGACGGAAAAAATCATTCCAGGGTACGCCGATGGTCGTTCTTCCAGCTCTTCTCCGGCGCCTTGCTTGGTTAAAAAAGACAAAAAAGTTACTGAACGTCTGGATCCGAGCAGGGAGGAAAAATCGAAGAGTTAAAAAAGAGCATCTTGCTGCTACTATCCTTACGGGAACGGTGTACATGTGTATTTTTATTAGTTGAAGTCTGGTTATTAGGAAGGGAGTACCTCACGGCAGTGTCCAAGAACCTTTTTGTTTTACTCTTCAAACATTCTTTTTTTTTCTCTCTCTCTCTTTTCAATTCTAAACATTACTTATTGACTATAAGACATAATACAAACCTGGCTCTCACTGACGTCACTACTGTACCAACTGTGACATTTTCTTTGATGTGAATGGGGCCGTAAACACTCACGTCCCACACGGGAGGCTTATTGTTCCTGTCTACGACATCGAGCTCAACATCCACGTCGGCATAGGAGGGAGGGCTGCCCCTGTCCGAGGCACGAACACGCAGGCGGTACCTTTCTCGCTATAGTGGCATGAAAAGACGTGCCATCAGGTCAATAGGGATCACAAGCACAAACGATCATTTATAATAATAATAAGAATAAGAAAAACAAATAAATAAACAAACACAAACTCAAGTATATATGTATATTTATATATATATAAATATATTAATTTGATTTTCTAATTCTTTTTAAAGAACAAACTAAAGATAAGCAACTATTAAAACACGAAAATGTCCTGCATTAAAAGAATCTTTACAAACTGTTCTCTAAATTTAAATTTATTAATAAATATCAAAAAGAGCCTAAAAATGGAATTTTAGCTGAGCCAACTACTGAAAATCATGGCAAACAAAAACAAAATTTTATTGAGCAATACACATATTTAGATTTTATTCTTTTGTTTCTGTTTTGCTACAAACTTACTTATTTAAAATTAGATTTACAGCCATTCCAAGACTCTTGTTAGGAAAACCAAATATTTATATAAAAAGAACTCTAGTTAACATTTGAACTACACTACTAGCAAATACTACAATTTCTTTTAAAAATGAATTTATACATAAAAATCACTTCTGGTTTTCTTTTTTTTCTGTTTCTTTTTTTTTCATTTAAGGAAATGCAATCACCTACTTACTGGAAAACATCCCTTGATGTGGATCGTTTCCGGAGAACAGAAAAAAGGTGCAATTAAAACAAAAACAAAGAGTTTCTTTTTTTTTTAAAATTATAGCAACACCATGAGCAGGCAAAAAATTACATGCTGTAAACATGATGCAGTCTCAAACGTGAACAAGAAAATAAATAACAGAAAGGAACAAAGAAAACAAAAATAAAACGAAGAAAGAACAACAGAAAAACACGCTGCCCCATACACAGAATGAAAAATGTCACAAAGTTTTTTTTTTCTTCCTTCAATTTTTTTTTTCCATTTCCTGACAAATAGGTATCAGAGACTTGTAATACAAGTACAAAAAACAAACCCTGATACCTTTCGTCAAGACAAAATACAACCAATTAAGCTTTATAAACACTTTTTAGTTGTTTGAAAAGCAAATTCTACACCTCTATGTAAAAAAAAAAAATATTATAGAGGCATATTCAAAAAGAGAAAGGAAACACATTATTACAAAAAAAAATATATGATCATACATCATCTGTAGTTTCTGTGTCAAAATAGCTGTCTGGGTCCTCAAAAAATGTTTGGGTATCTCTGAAATGTAGTTATACAAAATTAGCATCAATGTTCCCGAAACAAAGCCTTACAAACTACGAAAAAAATGGCACAATTATAAGTCCATTATAAAGAGGGATGGATCTTCAAAGACTGCAAAATCTAAAAAAATTGTCAGTTATTCTTTTTTTTTTTTTTCACGTTGATATGAAAATATTTCGTCAACACTAAAAACATCATAGCAAACTACTTTTGCTTTTTTTTTTGCACCCAGGAAAGTCCTAGAACAAACAAAATGTGTTTTAGAAATAATATATAAAAGAGTGCTCTTCTATACAAGTACAAAATATGTATTTTTTTTTTCCAAGAAAATAATGAACAATGCGATATCATGTGATGAAAAAGGATGTAGAAAACGTAAAACAGAAACCAAAGGAAGTTATCATAAAAGGTGTATGTACTTAAATATTGGTGCAATAAATTGAAAAATCATAAATTTTCATAAAGAAAAAATATAATACGAACACTTTGATCAAAAAAGTGATGCAAAATAAAAGAAGAAACGTGTGATGAAAAAAACAAAGGAATAAAGAATAATAATAAATAATGGAACCAACGACAGAGAAGCATATAAAAGGAGATGGACTCAATGGAAACACAAGGTGATTTATAATATAATTTTATTGTTTGGTCCTTTTTTTTTT
>JAGDQP010017577.1:0-26751 GCA_022664845.1 Lepisma saccharinum | reverse complement strand
AAAAAAAAATGTATAGCAAAAAAAAAATTTTTTCGTAAAAATTCTTACAAATGTTTAAAAATATCACCTTTTGTATAAACAATGATGTTGCATATCATCCACTTTGATGGGAGTTTAGAAGACTTATTCCAACTTAAAGCTACATTAAAAATTGTTGGAAGGAAATAATAATAAAAAAAAAATTACAAATGGAGCCAAAACAGACTAAGTTCAAAAATAAACACACAAATTCTTTCAGTGCTTTTTTTCATGTCTCAGTTTGATTTTCTTTTGTTTTTCTTTTTTTGTATATTTTTTTTTCAAGTAAAAGAAACAATAAAAAGACATTTAAGAAAACAGACACAAAGATTGTTCAAAAAGGACATCAGCAAATAAAAGAGAAACGTTTGATAATAAAGCGGGAAATATTATTACTTACGTCTAATGGTTTCCTCAAAACAATCCAACCAGATTCGGGTTGGATCTCGAAATATTCGAGATCCGTTGGGTCACTGGAAGCACTCAGACTGTAGACAATAGCGCCATTATTGTCGGCATCTTCATCGGATGCTGATACTCTCAATATGTTGGTACCAATGCTAGCATCTTGTTTGACATTTTCCACATATTTCTGTAAAGATTCAGTTTTGCATTACGTATTAGCATGTGTTATTACAAAGCATTTGTTTACGTTATAGATAAACGACAAAATAAATAAAAGCACTACCGTGTACAGAATAGTCAGTAAACAAAGACAAGAGTAGTGATCTCTTAATTTACTTTGAGTTAGTATGGTAGAGCGTAAGTTACACATAGAACTCAAAAGATAATGAACCTTGCACTAAATTTTGGAGCCAAGAACGAATGAAAATTAATAACTCGCGCTAACTTAAAAGTATACACGAGTACATCTTCAGGTAAAGATGAACGTAAACTATACTTTATTCGCGGTTTGTACAATAAATTAGTACAAGGCTAATTTTATTTCAAGCCTTCGTTTCAGTTCTGTATTACAGCAGTTTCTGAGCAACTTTATTTATCGGACGTTAGTGCGTTGTGAGAATTAAGTTCTCATACACAGGAACTGAAAACTACCTTGCACTATATTTTGGTGCAAAGCACGCATTAAATATAATGATATAAATATTCCCCTAGCAAAGACTCATCTTCAAGAACATACGGTATAACTCATTCGCATTAACGTTGCATAAGAATATAGTACAAGGCTATTTCTCGTAACTTCGGTTCGCTTACGTATTCCGAAAGTATTTTGAAACTTTTTCTTTATTTATTGTACATTAGTGAGGTATGTAACCAAGTTGATTCACTTATGTGTTTCAGAAGTCTCTGACCACACTTAATTTCTTTATCATAAGTTAGTAAGTTCTGACTGACAAGTAAGTTCTGCTCTATATAGAACTCTCTTGCACTAAATTTGGGTGCAAAGAGCGAACAAGGTACAATGACTTCGATATAACAATTCTATGAGAACCAGATAAAATATTTCAGGATTATCATTACTTCGAGAAACGGAACTAAGCGAAATTAATTAAAATATTTTCTAAAATGTAAGAAACCACGTTTACTCACCGATTACTGATATGAAATATCGTAACATCATATCACATCTTTTGAAAAAAAAAAAAATGAAGCTATTTTTTTCTGTTAATTTATTTGATTTATTGGTTTGACAGTGACAGTTTGGGGTTTGATAAATCCCATTTACAAGTTACACCAAAAGGGAAGAACGTGGGAGGGAAGTAGTCCAGGGCGTCAAACGTAGAAACGATTTATCACTTGAGCCATCGCGGTCTGGTACTGTTATTAATATTTATTCTCTCTAATGTTACAGTTTCTATTGCCTTGTTGTGTTGTGAAACGTTCTGTGTTGCATAGGCGTAAGCATTAGTTTGGAAACGTTAGGGCGGAAAATTCGTCGAATTGGTATCCTCTTCACTTCGCAGATTTTCAGCAACAAACGCATTTCCAATGCATTACAAAATAATTTACGTGATTCATAAAATGTTGATGAATGTCAACAATAATTAGGACATAGGGAGGAGCTTGCAGCATATTCGTATGGAAAGTTCAATGTGCTGAAGCGCCTTTGAAAATGCAGGTAATTATTTACCAACAAAGTGCAAAGGGACTAACAGCGAAGAAATGTGATTTGAGAAATAGTGGTTTTGTCATTGAAACGTCGTGGTTTTTCTCTGTTTCGAAAGCTGAAATCTCCACTATTGTCTAAAGATTAGTCACGCCTATTTGATTAGCCAAACAACTTGAAGAAATGTAACTGTTTTCCAAACATGTTCGTACTTCATAAGATGTCTAAGTCTTTCACTACATACACTGTGGAGCTCCTGTCGTCGTAAGTAATGAGCAACAGATCAGGAGGAGGAATTTGAGAGTAGAGCGCCTTCTCAAATTTTGCCCCCTCCTGAAAACAAATGTTTGTTTGATTTGAGACATATGTAAGCTTAATTGCCAGAGCTTAAATGTTGTAATAGCTTTATCGTTCGTTGTATTGGAGTTCTACCCAAAGTTCACTATTGTTACTGAGTGATAAGCAACGTGTATAAAGTAGAGGAAATCCTCCGAACCGATAGAATTTATCGTTGTAGCAGGCTTTATATCAACCACTGTCGTACGGAGATCCGACTATATTTAGGTCTAACTTAAAGTAAGAAGCTTTAAGTCAAGAGAAACGTTTAAGAAAAGGCATTAAATGCTCAATTTTGCATAAATCTATATATGTCTCGCGTACGATAGGATGGAGTATTGGGGAATTTACGCAGGGACGCTCTTTATAGACAACAGGAGTATGGAAGGTCCTACCTAGATCGCCAAGAAGTCTCATTTTGATAGTGCGATACAGGGCCGTATGATGATTCTATTTTCGGAGCGGGTCCACGCGTTTTATTGGGTTCAAAGGATTGATGTATTAACCCTTTATAAAATATATAGGCCTAATTTATATTATTTTTTACAAAGAAATATTAATGTCGGAAATCCTTCCTGTGCATATTAAACATGCTGGCCGGGATACTTCGAATATGCATAGTAACACCAAGGCATATATCGGCAGGACATTTCTGGCTTTCTTAACAGGTACTTTCCAGAAATATCTGGAGGAAATCCCATCAGATAGAAGATGAGCTGGTATCACTGATATGTATTTCCAGGTTCGGATTCGAATAAAAGGACACCTAGCACGCGAGACATACCCGAAAAAATCCTCGTCATGTTCACAGGTAATCCTGTCAACATGATAATGGGTATAAGCCTGACACACCACTCAACGATTTCGTATTTTCTTATATTTTGTTAATTCAATTTCAAGCTTCAGTTATTTCTCCTTATTGTTATGAAAAACTGTAGTAGTATGAATGGATTAATTGTGTACACCAAGTAATAAAAGATACACTCCATGCAGAACAGAATTCCCCCCACAAAATGTGAGTAGAGACCTCTGTGTAGTTTTCGTTACGTGCTCTGTGCAAAATTTCACGATAAAAAATTAAGACCAAATGGTTGTGATATTATGGAGGAAGAATTACCTGTCTGTCGAACAGTGGAGGGTTGTCGTTCACGTCAGTAATTTCTACTGTGAAGGAACAGACACCTTCTAGCGATGGTTCACCTTGATCAGTAGCCTTTACAGTTACGGACACGAATTTTCCATCGTCACCTTCTCGATCAAACACCTGTAAAGAGGAAACAAAAGCAAATTAGCAACTTATCAAATTTATAACATAATATTAACTTATAATCAAACAGTAAATTACATTATCTTACGACATTCTGAGTATAGTGGTCAGTTTATGAAACGCTTGATTGTTGTTGTAAATATCAAAACCTATAACAATGAAGTTCTTTCAACAATGAAAAGAAAAGAAAATTCAAAATCGGCATTGATCGAACTCTTGAATTGGTTATGAACTTTCTTCCCTGAAAGTTAGAACACTCTAGGTTTGAATTTGTAGGAGCAGCAATGAAATTTCGTGCAATGATAAAAATATATTAGACATATACGAAGAAAGTGCTGCCATCTTTTTGTTGGAGATCGTTGTTTTACATTAACCTTAAAAACTATTTTTATTATTTATTATACGTAATGTGATGCACTCTTGTCTTTATGTATACTTGTAATTTGCAAATTGTTTAATATACATTGTACTGCACAATAATTAGAACAAGTTTTGTTCTAAGCCTATCCTCTCATCTCTTTAGTCATCTTCCATCCTAAATATTGTTTTGACCGGAGTGGATATTTCCAGGGTACATATTAAGGATATTTTACGAGAATAAAACGTAACTGAAAGGAAAATAAGACGGCAATATACCTTACACCATACACTAAATCACTCTCACACAATTCTTAGCAAAAGAGAACAGAAATTTATCCCGATTTTATGAAGTACCTAAAATGAAAGTCATTACGTTCAGACCAAGGTTGTTCTAATAGAGGATATGCTTATAGCTACCTCATGCCCAGCGAAAGGATGAAGTAAAAAAAACTGAGGATCGACTAAGGCGACTCACTTAATTGGTTAGCAGACAACTACAGAGCTTACTGCCATGTTTGTTAGCCGAAAACTTTGTTTTTGATTGGAGTAAAGAGGGCTAAATGGGCGGGACTAAACTGTGACGTTAGGCTTCATGTTCTTGACAAAATCGCATATCCTTTATTAGAACATTCTTGGTTCAGACCTTGCATCTATGACTGAAGAAATGAAGAGTACAGGGAAAAAAGATGTGGGGTGGGGGAAGTACAAGAAGGGTGATTTCTCGTAATACGCTTTTTAAAGTGTTGTAACTTGTGGATTATTTATGCTTTTCAATTCAAATTTTCCTAACGCTTAGCTGTCATTGTTTACTACTTGTTACGAGTGCAAACTCAAAAGAAAAAGAAATATCCCCCTACTTCCCTGTACTCTTCAACTATTACACTAAAAATGATGGCAAGTCTAATACATTGAAACGTTATTAAAAACAAGGACAGCATAACGGTTTCAGCTTTCTAGCAACACTTCATCAGATATGCATACACTGCATCGTCCTACAACCTACTTCTGACATCATTCAGTGTTCTTATATCAGCCTTACAAAAACCATCGAGTCCTCACGCCCCAGCCCTTAAGCTGGTATTGAAACTGTGTTACCTAATTCAGAGTATGCGAATTTAAAATATTAACTCTATTCCTTCCATATTATGAAACTAATACGTAAAATTATTGAGTTTATACATATAATATGCTAAATACGCTAAAATAATGCATATACTATACTACTTCGTTACTTTCTCGACAAGTTGTATCAAGTAAAAGCGACTTGTTCCCAAAATGGTAAAGAAGTATTTCTTTAATTCTGTGCACAAGGAGGATGGGTAACCGAGATTTTCTTCTACATTCAATTGGTATCATTTTAACCACTCAATTTTTTATTTTAAAGCAACGTGGCTATATTTTGCTTTCTGTAAATTCCATTAGTTTCTGTATAATTCGAAATAACAGTGATGTCAAGAGGTATTTCTGCAAACACGCAAAAATACGGGAGCAAAGAATGGCCAATTTAGGTGATAGTATCTCTAAATTTTACAAAGATCTCAAAATGAGTGAAGTATAGCTACACTTTAACCACGTGAAGTGTTAACGAAATATTTTTCTCGTAAGTAAAAAAATTTACATTAATATTCGTTGTTCGAATGAAAAAAAAAAACGTATGTAAATAATGTTTTAATTTCTTTGAAATTTACAATTTTTTTAACGGTTAACTTTAGATGTAGTCAACCAAATTTATAAAACTTACCAAAGAAATGTAATGATGGAAAATTTGTTAGCGAAAAAAAAAAACGAGAAAAGAAACAAAGATTCAATCATATTAAGTGTAATATAATACAAGAAGTTAGTGAAATGCATGGTACTATATTATTCCGCAAGGTAGCGCTTCAATTGTAATCGCTGCGTAGTGCGTCACTGTGTTGTCTACAGAAACATCACGTAGGTATAAAAGTACTTATCTAACCAACCATTATTAACCCACATTTGGTATATAGTGACATTAATTCGTGTATATGCGTTTAGTGATTTAGTTTTACTTACTAGCCATTAGCTCTTAGCATTTACTAAAAGAGGCTTCAGTGTCAAAAATTTGCAACAGCTTAACTGTAAATTTGTTCGTTACCTCCGCTTCAAATACATTTATAACTATGTGTGTTATGAGTACGGGTTATTTTCTGTAAATAATTTATTACTGCCTCGGTCTTCATGGTTTTTCGATTATTAATAATATCACACCAGGGCTCAGTCAATTTCTGCCACTATTTTCCCATGCTCTTCTAGAACTTCAAAGCAAGTTAAGGGGATGTGAAACCTAATAATATACTAGGTCGGTGTTCGATTTGTAGCGGGAGATGGCTGGGATTTCATGCAAGTTTTCCGAAATGTCCCCCGAGCCTGAAACATGAACAGATGTAAAATACGGTATACTACGAGCCTAAATTCTTCCCTGCCTTTTGGAAATTGCACAAATCGAACCCTGTCTGCTCCTAATTTGGCTTCATGTGATGCCATAGGTATTACAATGTAAACGTTTTAGACTGACCAAAAATGGAGATGGTTTCAAAATAGCACAGTCATACACCAAATTAAAATTCCACCAGATCCACAATGCTTCAACTGCTTCAATTTATTACTCATGGAGGCAATTACTTATTCAAAGCTTTTCAAATACCCTCTTAGCTTCAACCCTACCTGCAACCCACTAAATATAAAATTAAATTGCAGAATCTGCGGCAAAAAGCATTACCGCCTCTGTAATTTGAAAATCCAGCATAAACCACTGTGTCGAAGATGCCACACAACCGGTAGATAGATAATTATTTCAAAGAAAATTACTTCAATACTCCCGGGGATATTTCTTCCCTAAAAAGGTAACCCGATAACACCCTTGAAAGATTACTTTGTTTAAATTTTTCTTATTTCTCCCGCAAGAGCTCTCAAAAATTGCCTTAGCCGACGATATTTCACGTCGACTTGGCGGGGTATTGGTAAAAGTTTTCAAATAGCAATAATCGCACCTCGGTTAAACCTCATTGGTTACGATATCGCCACTGCGCAAAGTTGATTTGGCTAACCTCACCTCCGTAGGGATGCAAGTATTGTATATACTGTACTGTGAGAGGTACATGTTCAATGTACCTTGAAGAAAAAATAGAAAAAAACTATTTCAATAATATAAAACATTCAACGTAAGCATATTATATTGTTCAATTTGTGAACAAAATTTTATTAATGCACGTAGCATGTTTCTTGTTTAAGGTAACAATTAATTAAACTGTTTCAACTGCCATCTATTGAGCAGAAAATTTACGTAATTTCTTATTACATTCAAGCATAGACTTAATGGTTCAAGCCTTATTTGATTACCTTTTAACGGCTTTCGCGCATACTTTAAATTCATTGTATTTGTTAATTAATTATAGTTATACGTAATAATAAGTAACATTTTTATTTGTTCCTGTTATCTTTATTATTGAATTAAGTTCTATGTGTCTATCTGTTTAACACATTAGTTAGACAAGCCAAAGAAAGCATGCCTGCAGTCAGGAAGGATTGCGGGGGGCCAGAAAATATTGTTGGTCCTACATTAAAATCTACTTTTGTGTGTGCAAATATGAAGTAAAATAATAAATTGAAGGGTGTGAGGCAAGAACATGGTAACCCACAATGTTAAACTTGTAAGAAATTAGATTTTTACTGCTGCACAAGTCATTTTCATTGGCTGAAAGCTGATTTTTCACGTAAAGCTATACATAAAGGCTTAAAATAATTGTACCAAATCAAAATAACGAATTTCTATTTTTCATGCTACTGTGTGGGTTACCATGTTTTATTATTTATATCATAATTTTCGCTACCTAAGTCACTCAAGAATAAATCTTTTCACTGAACTCGCTCCACGAAATGTTTAATTTACAAATTCTTTTCCTTTTTAGTGGCAAGCTGGTATACTGCTCCTCGTTTCCCGCCATCTTAATTGTTGGTTACTATCTTATGAATCCCAAAATGTTACAATGAGGCTTACCATAAGTAAATATTGCTGCCATCTCTGGAGCACAATTTGAAGTCGGACAACATTAAACGACGCGGTATGATTCCTTTCCATCGGGTGCTGAATAACTCAAAATATAAACATTTGTGTGTTACCATGTTTTTGCCTCACACCCTTCAATTGTCATCCTTGACCCTAAATTTAAAATTTTCTAACACATGTATTGATATATATACATTAGGGAGAGTCTCTCGTCAGTTGACCATAGACTGCCACTAACACTACATAGTCAGGGGAAAGAAGATCACAGTAATTAATCTGATGATCACAACCTCTGTCATTCTTACAACTTCTGTTTGTATTGTACTTAGGAATGATGAATAATTTCGAAGCATAGTAAGTTTGAATATTTATAGAACACCTAATAAGATTTCGAACATCAACAATAATACACTGAGTAGCATGTACAAATGTGAATATTTAAAAGCAGAGAAAGGTATGTCAACATTCGCACGAAACTATAGTGAGGCAAACACATAAAGTAGATTTCCGTGTGGAAAAGTAGAGAAAAATTCGAGACTGACACAATAATGTAGTCTAGTAATCATTCCGTATGGATAAGTACCATAGTTACGAGGAAAGAAATTCAACATTCACAAAACTGCACGGAAGCAAACATATACAGCAGATTCCCTATGGAAGAGTAGTTACGACTACGAGCACTCACATTATCAGGACTTTAAGAATCAGAGCCTAGGTGGATGTAAGTAGAAAAAGGGGGCGTGGGGATACGAGTACTTTTGTGAGGTTTTCCTCGTTTTAGAGCAGAGAAGATTCGCATCAAGGGATGTAGTGTATTTTTCAGATTCCGTAATTATGCCGATGAAAAATGGCTACCAAAAATTTCATTTCTATGTAACGTTTTTATAGGATGACTCCCTCTATAGAGCCAGAACGGAAAACTTACCATAACATGAGGAGTTTTCTATGAGATCTAGTTTTAAACCGTTCTAATTGGTTAGAATGTGACCTTTTGATTGGTGTTTGAAAACGAGACAGGAGGTGGAAGGGGGCACAAGCCATGACGTGCTTTATGCACCAGTTTGCTTGAAATTATTGATATAACGGGTCTATGCTATTCGTTGGTGTCTCGAAAGTTTCTTGATATAAGGATTGTCTTTTTCACGTGTCCTAATTTCTCGAAAGGTGATTTTATTCTTGTGACTGGTATTTAATCAGAAGAATTGGTTATGAATTGAACTAATGTTTAATTTAATATATCACTCATACGTCTATTCAAATTAGTGAACAGTGATTCCTTTTTGTCACGGTTAAAAGTGAAAAGAGTGGAAAATGAGGAGAGTGAAGGAAAATCCTTATGTGTAAAATTCTTGGACAAGTTACTGGAAATTCTCTAAATTATATTGATTTGATACACGAAAATACTGAACCAAGTTGTGAAAAAACCTACAGTATCCTTTATTTACATAAGAGATCGTATCCTTTAATTTCTGAAAAGAAATTTTGTGTATTGAAATTAATTGGAATAATTTTGATGGCTTTGACTTACGATTAGAAGGGAAAGAAATTGTATGGTAAAAGTTTCTTCATTTGTCCAACGGACAAGGTATGTATTATTAAGTCATTTCTTTGTTTGTTTTATTGATAATAGAACAGATTTTGTTCATGTCAAACTTTTCCTTATTTTGTGTGATTAATACTCTTCTTTCTTCAGAATAAGAGGTAGAGAAAATTCTCAGTTTATTTATTGATTAATGAATTGTTCACATTCTTGTTTGCTTTGGTTCCTGATGTTACTCAGGGACGTAATTGTTGTTTCTTTTTTAATTTACTAAAGCTCAAGAAAAGAAAAGAAAAAGAAAAATTTTAAGAAATAAAATTTTCATAAATTTCACAATTCCAAATGTTTTCCTTGAAATAGAATTAAGGAACACCCTGTATGTGTAAGTTTTGTGATGAGAATTTTCTTTAGGTATTTCCATAGAGGCGAAAATAAGATGACTATTATATCAGGTAATTGGTTGATTAATTCCCAATTATTCCACGGGATATATGGCAAGTTTATTGCTAAAAGACAATAAATTTAATATAAAAAATCTGTTATCCTCTACGTCCAAATTATTGATGACTAGAATTTTTGGTGATGTCTGGATTGGTAAGTTTGACTGCTTTAAATAAGACAACACACACTACAGGGAGCTGCAGGAAGAACTCTGTAACGCATAAGGGAGATCTGGCACAATCACTGGTTATGAGTAGACTTTCGACATTCACACAACATTGTAATGGAGCACAAAGAAAGTAAGATTCTGTATGGAAAAGTATCATAGATATGGAGAAACAAATCCACACATTCACACAACACTGTAAGGAAACAAGTACAGAAAACGAAAAATAAAATAGAGTTGTGAAGATGGTCACAAGTAATTTAGTGAACGAAGCGTAACATCTAGTCTGCAAAAAAATATGCAATAGTTATAAATTGATCTTCATACATTACTGTATAGAAGGAAACATATAACCTTACTATGAGAAAAAATACTGAAAGACAGTGCTTTGTTAACATGGACTAGAATATAGAATGCCTTTGTAAGAAGTTAATGCTGACTGTTAAACTTGATTAGCATTCCGTAGCTTGATTCGCTTAGTAGAAGAATCAACAAAAACCTTGAATAGGTTGTATCAAAGGTTTATCTTAAATCTGTCTGCTAAGACATTTGCATACTAAAGCAAAGAGCTGACTAAAACTAATTGCATACTAAGACCTGACTAATATCGATTAGAAAATATGATACGTTAAATAAAGATCTTTAAATATGCAACGGCACAAATAAGATATGCCCAATACATGATACAGCGACTAATGACCTCCAATTATTAAATACCGCACCTTATTTGTAGAGACGGCGCCCGTCTCGTCATCAACTGTGAATTTTGTTCCTTTCTGGTTTGGCTGTTGAACGATGGAATATTTTACTTGGCCATTTACTCCTTTATCTTCGTCTGTTGCGTGAACCTAAAATACAAAAAGAATTTAACACTCTTAACAACACTTAATCAGCAAAGTTAAATAATATCTTCATTAGAATTCAAATTCGCAACATATTAATAAGTTTTATATCAGAGATTCGGCCAGAGGACCCCCACCACCCCACAATCCTCCACATCGTAAAACAAACACCTCCTACTTTAAAAATGTTTTACCTTTAGAAATCCACAGAAACCCTGCAAAACTTTATATATACTCTGTAACTTTAGATTTACACCCGCGAAGTCAAAATCCTAGCAGAATCCCTGTTGTATGTAGTTCTGTCATATGATCCAATCAAATTGAGAACTACTTCCTTTTCAACAGGATGTCAATGGAGTTTATTTTCTAATAAAGTAATTCTTGTTTTCCTGTCAGAACGTATATAAAAAATTCCCGTATTGAAATGAACCTGAAAAGCACTTACCCATAATCCTCTCTAATGCACGCTAATTAAATATGAATTAAGAACTTTGGAAGAAACCCACTATCAAAGTTCATGGTCTATGTCATCATAAAATGTAGTCAACACAATGTACAACATTGTTATTTTTTATTTTATTTTATTTTTATTTATTTATTTATTTTGGTACAGAATCAGGATGACTGAGCAGTGAAAATTTTATAATGTCTAGTGTCAAAATATGGGCAATGTTAGTTGAGGCATAGTCATTTTAGCAATGTTTATGCATGCTATTTTAAGGAAACTTCTACATTGCCCTATTAAATCATATTAATTTTCTAACATTGAAATGCATATGAAGGAAAACCATTCTATGCGGTACTTCCTCACTGATAAATTTTGCTGAAAGCTGTTTATTGAGTACAATGTCGATTGTGAATTGCTAAATCAAAACGTTTCTGCTTCATTATTAGGGGAAATACGATGTCATTTCTATCTCGTTAGCATGTTAGTTAACTTAGGATGCCTCCAGCTTAGAAACTTGAAATTGTTGCATAGATTTTAGTTTTCGTTTTGAGAGATAAAGATTGCTGGTGGGGGAAATCCCCTCCAACCCCGTCCCAGGATTTCATAATGTGCCTGCAGGTTACAAAACTACCCTCTCTTTCGAATGGACTTTAAAAACTCGTAATAATACACTTCCTAGATGTTCTTCAGAGAGAGAGAGAGAGAGAAAAGACTGATGTACATTTTTTAATGTCAAGCTCTGTTTCTTCATTTACGTCTACCCTTTGGATTTTATTTGCTTCTCCCTGGATTTTAAAATAACTTCTATACATAATTAAATAGTAGAAATGTTTAATGACGCACTAAAATTAATTACCAACTTATGAATCAGGCACATGGAAATAATCCACGTTGCTAAGCTCCTTCCTTCATGTAATTCCTTAATACACCGGTAAATGTAAGAAGGGCACTGTATATGCTTACAATACTTACTTTCATTTTGACTCATGATCTGCACTATTAACACCAACATTTCGTATGAGCTGAGGCGTCAAGCCAACGACTCGAAGGTCCAGGGTTCAAATCCCGGCTGGGGCATTTTAGAGTCTTAACAGCTAATTGACTCGAGACGGACCGAAGTACTAAAATGGCAACAGAAAACGAAATAATAAAGTAAAAATATACAGAAGGGAAAGCGGAATCATTTTACGATTGTTTGTTTCTTTCTTTCTTCGTAAGTCTCCATAGCAGTGGATAAAGGATAAAATGAATTGTATGGGCGGTAACAGCACTATGGCTTACGCCCGTCCCGAGCATAGCAGTGGAACAAAACGGAATTTAAAGAGTTAGCACATCATGTTGTGGAAAATCTTTAACTCTTATTCTTTCCTATGTAGGGTAATTACTCCATTTGCATTATTTAAATAAACTGATGGCACAAGGTTGTTAAAGTTTCCTTCGTTAAAAAGATGACAGTGAAAATACAGTGATAAATACTGTCCACGATGCCTCAACGTATAAATTGGGGGAGCTCAGACTCAAAGGTCGTTAATCAAAAAGAAATAGCCATAATAAAGAATGTTCCAATTTTTTAGGAATGTCCTTCAAAATACTGAGTTTCTAATGTTTCAGAATATGTCAATCATGACAAAGTTAAGACAGTCTCAGCTAACACACTCGCCAGGCCGAAGTTACATGCTAAATCCCTTGACTAAGTGTTCTAGTTTCAGCCTGATAATTACCAGTACAAGGTTTCACAGTTTCTGCTTCAAACTTGGCTGAATTTAATTCGTGTACTACAGAAGTGCAACCTAAATTAACAAGTTTCGCAAGGTATTCAGCCAGTCGAGATTGAAAATGAAATTGAAGCACAGTCTACAAAGAGTTATTCTCAATAGTTATTTACACGTGGTGTGGGAAGACGAATTAAGCTGGAAGATTATGTGAGCAAGTTAAGTGACATATCGTCCGCTCAGAGAGTCTAACGCTCGAGTCGAGTCGTTGCTTGAGCTCGACTCACTGTAACTGAGTCGCAGCGTGAGTCTCTCTGAGCAGCGACTCGACTCGACTCGAGCACAAAGTGAGCGCCGACTCGGCTCGACTCGACTCGAACACAGTGCGTTCTGACTCGACTCGAGCAGTTCTAAGTACCGACTCGAATCGACTCGAACAGTTCTGAGTACCGACTCGACTCGACTCGAGCAGCTACTGAGCGCCGACTCGACTCGACTCGAGCAGTTGTGACCACTGACTCGACTCGCCTCGAGTAGGTACTGAGCACCGACTCGACTCGAACACATTAGGTACTGAGCACCGACTCGACTCGACTCGAGCCTGAGCGAGTCGTTGACATCCCTACTGAGAATTATAAGGTTCTAACTACATAGGATATTAATGTTAGATAGAACCTTATAATTCTCAGCCGTAGATAGAACCTTATAATTCTCAGCCGACGATATTTTGTTATTGTGCTTGATAGGAAGGTTAAGTTAATGTTCGTGGGAACATTTATATTAATTAGTAGATAAGACTAATTTAAACAACGTAGTATTTTTATTAAAACTGGTCTACTGTTCGTAAAAGAAATAAAAATATGGATAAGTTTCAGTAATTAAGAGAACAGAAGCTGAAAGAGCGTCAAATGCTACTGAAAACTCAGTCAAAACAAATGACATTCTAAACCCAAGTAGTTCATTTTGAAAGAACTAATAATAAAAATAATTTCTTCCTGTTTAACTGAAACCATTCAATTCGTTTATCCTTCAAGTTCAGGTAAAGACGGAAAGTGACTATTGAGTTATATTAACAAAACACAGTTCACGTATCTTAACAATGTAAGTTTCAACTTGCGCTCTTAAATATAAAAAAAATATACTTGACCAGTTGAAATAAAACTTCTTAACTTCTTAACCTCAAGATACGTTGATCATTTTGTTTAAGAAATTTCAGGATAAGAAAGCAAGCATTTTCGTAAAATATATCTCGGGGGTTTGTTCAAAACCGGTTAAGTCCAAAGTTTCCAAAAATGAGTTTTCGCATTCCCTAAATAAGAAAAAAGAATTCTCTACAATTGTGCATGATCGACTAAGTCCTATCATATTTTTTAAAAAATGTGTTAGCATGCTGTGAATTCCCAGACGTACTTTCAAAACGAGTTTTATTAAACCTAAGGTTTTGTGACTTAACAACTTTTGCATAAGCACCCGAGATATGTAGACTCTTATTCTATATGTATTAGTCTGATCGTTTCTACCCTCCTTATGATGATTTAAAGACGAGTATTCATTCATCATGGAACTCCAGTTTCAGATAAGTAAAACAAAGGTGGATTATCAAAATAACTTACATATAGAGTTGATCAGAATTATGAGATTGTAATGGTCTCAAGGACACACATCCCACAAATTTTGTATAATTGTAATCGAGCTTAATTTTTGTTTGTATAACATTATTTTACTTGTAAGAAACAAACTAAACTACTGAATGAATGGTTTATAGGGTAAAACGTAAAATGGCCATAAACCTGGGAGTTTGAGCTATTCGAAAGAAAGATACAGAAAAAATAAGAGATGGTGAAGGATGAGAGGCTGTCAACATGGCGGCTTAAGAGAAAAAAGCTGCCAAAATTACTAGTGATAAAATTACAAAATTTCAAAGATTTTTCGGACTTCATCTCAAGAAAATTTACTCAGATATATTCCATAGTGCATCAGTGTTTCATATAATAGTTTTTCAACACGAAATTCAAAATTGGCAGTTATAAATACATCTGAAAGTGACAGTGACTAGAGAATATAGAGTGACTGACGACTATGACGGACTGTAACCATAGCAACTAATAAATAACTGACTCTAAAATGTCAAATATTATGGACGATAGACTGTAAAACTGTATACTATAATTTTATTATAAAATGGCAATTAAAATAACGAATTCGCAATGTGTATGATCATAGATTCTCGCCCGCGATAGATAGAAAAAAGACAAAGACAAGACAAGGTGAACGATGAGTGATTTTTACACTTGTATGATTTGTGTATTGTGATATTGCAACTTAATCGTGTGTAATATGTGCGGTTATTTTTCAATGAAGCTTCAAAAGAATATTACTGCTACAAGTTCATAATTATAAACATTTCTAAAATAAAGTGACATTTGTTCTTTTGTTTTAAAGAATACAATATTTCATTGAATACATTATTGCATGATATTGCCGGAGGTGTCTCTTTAGTATACGTCAGACGTTCCATTTGGAGTCATAAATGAAGCAGTCACAGGTGGTACATGTTAAAGGAGATGTATGTAACATATAATAAAAAAATCTAACCTGGCTTTTTCTAACCCGTCTTCGTTCACTATCGCTCGCTCGACATACTGTCCGCGATTCTTGTAGCAAAACATCAGTGGTGATACAGAAATAAACATGTCACTATGACGCAACATTACCATGATTCCGATTCATAAACCTGTGACATATATTTCCTTCGGAAAAAAAAATCACGCACGACGTAAGCTAAAGTAATACGTTGCCGGGCTGTATAATAGTGTGTTCATGAGCAAAAGTGACACGAAAAGAATCTACGAATACTTGATTAGTATTACTATTAATGTAACGCGCTAGAATAAAAGAGCGACGTTACAAGATCAACATTCCGGACTTCAAAAACAATCATATATACAAGTGGCGTAGCATCAATCACGTACTTGAAGACGCGAAGCACCATTACACGTGAAAGCTTGTGAATGAAAGTACTTATAATTAAGGCTCAAGTCTGTCAGACTAGTACATGCAAGAGTTAAAAATGGTTTGTGTTTCGTGCTAGAAAAGACAATATTTTTCAGCTTAGGAAACTTGGTAATGTCATATGTTATTGTGTGAATGTGATGTCTCCGGTAAATTTTGCAAGCAATCTGTTTGTAAACGAAGTGAATGAAAGTTAGGTATTATTAATTTCATTTTTACTGCTCAATGTTTTGCTCTAGTTATAACATTAATTCGAAGAATTTGGACAAAGTGTTCTGAAAAGTTATAAGTAAAATAAAATAAGAAGATATATGTATGTACTGGCGAATGCATATTTGATACTGTAACTTATATTATGACATGTAGTCAGTAATCTTATTGGATGTAAATCAAAGAATTATTTTTATGCGAGTATGCGTCGCTCTTTTGCAACTTTGTAAAAGCTATATAAAGACGATCACTTAATTGTATCTTTAACTCGTCTTGTGAGATCCACCTGAATTTGGAGCTGAAAAAGGGGGGGGGGGGGGGGGGGCTTAAAAAACTTTTGGAGTTTAATTAACCCATCTAATGCTAGATAAGATATCTCTTGTGCTGTTCTACGAGTACCTTGAGCATCAAGAAGGTTGTGTTCAGTTAGAACTCAGTATATCTCTGAGCAGTTGAGTCCTCAGGTTTAGGATGTCCGTTTCAAAGCTAGCCGTAAATAATAGGAGACGGAAGGGACGTAACAACTTACTTAGGGTCAGTTCTACAATCGACCGCTAAATTTTTAGTCAGCGCTAAGTTAAGGCCAAGTCTGATTTTGATCAATGAGAGTACGAAAATGAGAGTTGGCCTCAACTTAGCGCTGACTAGAAGTTTAGCGGTCGATTGTAGAACTAACCCTGACACCACCTACCTATTCTCGTCTGCGCTAAGATTAATAGGTTCTTGCTTAAGAGCACGTGATTTTGAACCTTGCCGTTAGATGGCTCTGGGTTGCTACTATTGGCTACTTAAAGTAGTCGGCAGAGCTACCTAACGTCATAGTTTAAAATCACGTGCTCCTTAGCGCAGACGAAAATAGGTAGGCGGCAGAAGTCTATCTTATTATTTAATCCATGCTAATACATTGACTTAGGAGTTCCCGCTCCCCAGTTAAATCAAAATCCTCATTAGTGCTTTTGAGTTTTCTTTAAAATTCATAGATTTTGTCCTCACACTTTACGATTTTATTATTATTATTGTATTGTGTTTAATTTTATACTCATATGATAGCGCTATGTACAATGTATTGTATTTTAATAATTCATATAACTGGCACTCGTTGAATCAATATTAATGTTTTGTTTTAAGTTATGTAAATGAGAAATTTATCCTGCTCCCTTGTATATAACTGGTACTGTATAGAGGAATGATATAGTACAACGAAGAGCTATAATTTCAATGTCCTTTATCTACCGTCTAAACTGATTGTCAGCATGGCTAATAATATGTGTGGAATTCCTTAATATGTATGTAATTTTCTCTTGCTTAAAACTTATAATCAATGTGTACTGTTTTTCAGTATTTTAATGTTTTTATTACTCCTTCCGCTGTAACGAAATATACCCTAAAATTTTGTTGCATCTTGTATATTCTTAACTGTTCCATTATGTATGTTAAACTGTCACTAATGTAGAAGGACAATTGCAAATTGAATTGTATATTATATCCCCACATAGCAAAATGACGTCCCAGGGATATCTGACGGATCTCCTGGCAGGATATCGGGACGTCCGTAGGACGTCCTGTTTAAGTCCCGTTTACATCCATGGGATGTATAGTTATAATTAATCCTTCGTATAACTATACGAAGGCATATCCTTCGTATAGTTATAATTAATTAAATAATAATAATAGTAAGGTCGATTTAATTTATAGAAATTCCAGGTAGGTAATCCCGCACGGCTTTCCGGGGGACATCCAGGGGACCTCCATACGGGATGAACTGTTTGTATTGCCCACAGAGTTATCCCACGGACGTCCTTAGGACATCGCTATGGGAGCAGGACCATTCTGACGGTAATGGGATCTAAATGGGACGTCCCAGGGACGTACTCTGCTATGTGGGTCCGTGCTGCATAGGCTATAGTGCTGTTCGTAGCGTGTTAACATTCGTTTATTCATTATTTGAATAAGGAGTTTTCACTGATAAAAAATTAGCTCTTCTTTTAACTGTATGCAGTTCTTAAACAGTAGTTAATCAAAACACTTTGGACTAGAAAATAAAATATGTAACAGAAAATATGACACCAACCTTTATGACAGGGCTTCCATTCGGTGCTCCTTCCTCTACTTTTGGGTAGTAGGTGGCACAATCCTTGAAGACAGGTTTGTTGTCGTTAACATCTGTAATGAAAACGACAACAACGGCGGTGCTGGTGTGAATCTTAGTGGCTCCATTTTCACAGCATGAACCATCATCCATAGCAGTGACATTCAGTTCGTACTTATCTCGATCCAAGTTGATCGGTTTGTTATGCAATCGAATGACTCCAGTGATTTCTTCAATCACAAATTGTCCTGACGATGTTCCACCTCCAACAAAACCAAATCGAACATTATCTCCGTCTTTATCTGAAGCCACCACAGTTGTTACTAGCGTGTTTGGACCGGCGTTCTCGTCCACATTGGGTGTATACACTTGCTGTGAAAATTTCGGCTCTTCATCGTTTTTATTCCTCGTGTAAATTCGGACAGTGGCGGTTCCGGTCTTGGAGGGCTCACCTATTATAGGTACAAAGAATCATTACATAAAGATTAAAAATCACACATACATACTTTCCAGAGTTAAGAATTGCAATCACAAGTCATTACAATAACTTTCTACAGCATAATACTAATTCAACTTTTTCACAGTAATACTTGTTAATACTTCACATTTTTACAAAAATAAGGTGTTTCCCTTAACATTTACAAACAAAACAAGTAAGACAGAGCCCAGTCGGGGGACTGTCCATATAAGCTACCGCCAGGCTTCAGTACCGAGCATCCTATTTTTATATGACCAATGTTGCGTTGGAAAAATTACGGCGATACCTTTCCAACAACACCTCAACCACCTTCCTAGTTCTAGTAGTTTCAAAGTTGAATGTCCCCCCACCGAAACTCAAGATTCGCCCCTGATATCTCGATAAATGAAACTGGTTTGAACTTGAGAACTTTTCAATGACACCTCAATCATCTTCCAAAGATATAAATTGTGCCCCCTATCTCTGGATCCGCCCCTGCTATCTGTATGAATGATACGGGTTTTAACTCCTCTTGCCGAGACCTTTCCAACGACACCTCAACCACCTTCCTAACCCTAGTAGTTCCAAAGATATGAATAGCCTCCTATAACTGGCACCACCCCTACCTCTGGATCCGTCCCTGTAATGTTTATCATCTATACGGGTTTGAGGTAGTCTGTTCAAGACCTTTCCAACGACACATCAACAACCTTCCTAGCTCTAGCAGTTTCTGAGTTGAAAGTTGTCGACGGACACACGGAGTCTAAAATGTAGCTTTTCTGGTACAATTCTCTGACAATCCACTACGGAATGTTTGTCGCTAACAAGGTACACGTCGTACAGTGGTTCTGCCATACCACTAACACAAAATCCACTCAGCCGCCCTAATATCGACTTCAAGCGTATTTGGACTATTTCAAACATAGAAAAATATGACCTAGTGACATAAAAAATATAGCGAAATGGTTAGTGACAGACTACAAATCGTGAAGTTCCAGGTTCGATCGAATCTTACCACACACAGTTGCAAAAAGTACAGACTGACCCTGAAAATGAGAGAACAAAGGCTCTCTCAAAGACCAGAAAAGAATAAGAACTTACGAACAATATCACGTAGTTTCAAAATATAAAACCATTGTAACAAGATAGAAATTCGTTATATTTGAAGAGTTTACATAGTCGAGGACGCGAGATATAAAATGAGAAAAAAACTGCAGGAACTCTTTAACTTGAGATTCTTCTGTTTGAGAAATCACGACTTGTACTGTTCAATAATTCCTAATTCAATTTTTGCTATCCTGAGTAAAATATAGAAGGTAAAATTTGAAAATGTCCCTGAGTTACATGTAAAACAACTGGTATCTATGTACAGAATGAAAGTGTCACTGAGTCACATGTGAAACAATTATGTATTGTTAGCAGCGTTTCTCTTCTATAAAGTTCATTTTTAGCGCATAGCGTGTTGTCATACTATTGCTAATATGACTTACTTCAATTGAAGTAGTAGCAGTGACTTCTAACTTTAACAAGCTCCTCCCTGTAGTTACCTCGTGTATACATGAAGTTCCGACGTCAATCTCCAACATGTATCTTCAACATGATGTCCCGACCGGTTGGTTTCTTCTTTCTTCCTTAATTGACACACGTTCAGTATTTGTAATCTTAATATGATGTCTCTTGTCCACACCACTATTCTTCTGAAGAACTTGTGCAATACTACTACCGCACCATTTAACTAACACGTACATGTAACACCGCTTTGTCACTACTCTTCATGACTTGTCTGTACTCACACACACAGATACGCATAACGAAAGTCACTGCTTCTGCGCGTGCACAATATTGACAACCAATAATAACTCTTCTTCCAATTAACCAATTAGAAACCAGTTAACACCTCGACATATCAAAATATGTTTAACACTTTCCCTTGTTGTCTGTTTTCTGCCATTACAATATTTACAACTGTTTATATATATTTACAATATGTTAACTAAGCTCATGTAACTAAACCTATTGTTTTACAAAGTTCTGATAAGCGATTTTTCATTAAAGGCTTTTTCATTAGGTCAGCTATTTGTTCTTCTGTTGAAATTTGCTGTACTCTTAATTCTCCTTGAATTACTTTTCCTCTAATGAAAAACTGTTTACTTTGTATATGTTTATTTCGTTTGTGAAGTTCCGGATTCTCAGATAATTTCACTGCTACACTGTTATCAACTTGAATGACAGGTCCGATCTAAACAGGTCATTTCCTGGAACAATCTTTCCAACCAAATAGCTTGTTTGGTTGCCTCTGTATCTACTACTAATTCAGCTTCTATAGTCGAGTTAGTGACCATGCCCTGTCTCTGGCTTATCCAGCTAATGGCACCTCCAGCATACATCACTAACGTTCCTGTAGTTGATCGTCCTGTCTTTTGACAACCACTAAAGTCTGAATCGCTGTAGCACTCTAATGACGCAAAGTTTTTGTTTGAACTGTACACAATTCCTAACTCAATTGTTCCAGCTAGATACTAATGACTCTTTTCAGTCTTGTTACGGCCTCTTCTGTAGGATTTTCCAATGATCTTGATAAAATACTTACAGAGTAAGCAATGTCAGATCTACTTCCTAACATAAGGTACATAAGAGCTCCCTTCTTCACTAAACCCTTAGATTTTTTTATGAAAGGCATTCCCACTGGTCTGCAATTTTCAAATTTGAATCTTTCTAAAATTTTCTTCGTGTATGCATGTTGATTGACTTTAATATCACGATTACTTTACTTCACTATTTCTAAGCTTAAAAAAGTATGAAGCTTCTTGTGAAGTGATTCTAAACTCTTCTTTGAGTTCTTCTACGAATGCTACTACTTCATGTTGGTTTGACCCTGCTACAAGTCCGTCAACAACATATAAGGCAATCATTACCTTGGCAAGTTTACTTTCCCTGATGAAAAGGCACGAGTTTGCTTCACTCTTCTTACATCCTTTTCTTATTAGGAACTTGTCAAATTTCTTGTTCCAACATCTAGGTGCTTGTTTTAAACCATATAAGCTTTTCTTCAGCTTGCATACTCGATCAGAACCATCTTCATAGCCTTCTGGTTGCTTTACGTAAATTTCCTCTTCTAGGTCTCCATACAAAAATGCTGTAGATACATCAAATTGCATTAGCTGCATCTTCTCACTTGCAGCAACGCTTAAACTTGATTGTATCGTACCTAGCATCACTACTGGACTAAATGTTTGACTGTCCTCTCTTTTGACAACACCTCTCTTCTGACTGAAACCTTTCGCTACTAGTCTTGCCTTGTATTTTTCAATATTTCCATCTGGATTTTTTTACTCTCTAAACCCACTTACACTAGATAACTTTCTTTCCTTTGGGTAATTCCACTAATTCCCATTTTTGGTTTTCTTCTAAAGATTTCATTTCATTGTCCATAGCTTTCTGCCATTCCTTGCATTTTTGACTCTTCAAAGCTTCTTCGTATGTGTTAGAATGCTCGTTGTCACTCACAATTTCTTCAACGGGCATAACAATCTTTAAATCTCACTGAAGCCTTCAGTTTTCAACGTCTTCGTAATATCTTCTCTTGAGTATCAACTTCTCGTTGACTTCCTATAGAAAAGCAAGGTTTCGATCCATTTTCTTTTTTAATTTGTAGAGTCTTCTGAAATTTTCTTCCTCTGTTTTCTCTTCTTGAGTTTCTTCTTCCTGTAGATCCTTGAAAGACATTTTTGCTGGTTCTTCAAAATATTCTATTGAAATTTCTTGAAAGCGTACGTCCCTGGAGAAAATAACTTTCCTTTCTTCTTTTATCCAAATACGGTAACTTTCATTATGATTGTAACCAATCAGATACACTTTCTTCGCTTTTATGTCCATCTTCTTTCTCTTCTGAACTGATATATGAACATAACATGTTGATCCTATCACTCTAAAATGTTTAATTCTTGGTTTCTTTCCTGTCCATAATTCAAAAGGTGACTTTCCTTTCACAGAAGATTTCCCTGTTCTATTCAAAATGTAAATGGCTGTAGAAACTAGTTCTCCCCATATAACTGAAGAATATTCGACTTCTGGATTAAAATACTTGAAGGTTCTTGCCATCTCAATCACAGTTCGCATTTCTCTTTCACAACTTCCATTTTGTTGAGGTGTGTAAGGATGCTGTGAGTTCTGGGCTGCACAACGATGTTAGCAGAGTTTCTCTTCTATAAAGTTCATTTTTAGCGCATAGCGTGATGTCATATTATTACTATGAGTTTATTGCTAGGTTGACTTACCTCAATTGAAGTAGCGGCTGAAGAAGAAGAAGCTCCCCCTGTAGTTACCTCGTGTATACATGAAGTTCTGACGTCAATCTCCAACATGTATCTTCAACATGATGTCCCGACCGGTCGGTTTCTTCTTTCTTCCTTAATTGACACACGTTCAGTAGTTGCAATCTTAATATGGTGTCTCTTGTCCGCACCACTATTCTTCTGAAGAACTTATCGCACCATTTAACTAACAAGTACATGTAACACAGCTTCGTGACTTCTGTTCACGGCTTGTCTCTAACACCCGTATCTGTAACCTAACTCACACACACAGATACGTATAACGAAAGTCACTGCTTCTGCGCGTGCACAATATTGTCAACCAATAATAACTGTTCTTCTAATTAACCAATAAGAAACCAGTTAACACCTCGACATATCAAAATATGTTCAACATGTATAGAATGAAAATGTCACTAAGTCGCACCTAGCATAACTGGTATAACAAGGGAACTAAGATAGCGGACGTCCAAATCAAAGTCAATAAACAAATGTACTGTGCTTGCGCAAGTACCAGTTATTCTACGTGTGACTCAGCAACACTCTCATTATATACATTACTGAGGTTGAGGAACTCTCTCGAAATATTTTAAAACTTTTTATTGTTTTAATTAGTGTACGCGAATTCCCTTCGGCATTTAAAGTATCAGTATTCAAGCACATTTCGATTCATTATACCATATCAAATGACGATGTTCAAATATTCGTGAGGAAAGAAACATAATGAATGAAAGTGAAAATTTTTGCAAATATTAAAAGTACTTTTTGCTACTTCAAACGCTATTTCCAGTACTCGTTTTCTGTTTATTTGTTTCTTTAATTTTTCCCCTTTTTCATCTTCACGTAGCATTTTATTATGTTACGGTATATGACTAAAATGAGCTTAAAAATTCTAGTACAAGTAACGTTTACTAAATAAATTTGATTCTGTATTAAATACAAATTACTAACGATGTTCAATATATCTCGAATCTCTCTACGAAGAACGAAAACCAAACATATACTCCAGCGGACCAAAGACATAAAGCATGAAACTGTCACAAATATACCATCCCGAAATTAAATGGCAGTGTAGTGAGTGTTATATCATACAAGCCTACAATTGAAAATACAAAGAAAGAATATATTAGAGTCTTAAAGTAAAGATACATGAAAAAGTAACTTGCGATAACTTTCCTCTATAAATTAGTACAAGGCAAATTTCTTTTACTTTTGAACATTTTACACAGTCCAGAAGTCTGAGATCAAGTTTTGGTTTCTCAAACGTTCGTTTGATACGAGAACAGAGTTCTATTATGCATGAATAGCAATAAACAATTTGCCTTGCATTAAATTCTGGGGCTTTGTACTTAATTCTGATAAAAAAGCTTGCGCGAATGAAGTTATAGCAAAACGTTTTGTAGCAAAATTTCGCCACCCAAAATTCACTTTTCGTAAATAATTCAATCTTGGATTCTGAGCCTCAGCTTTAACGCCGTGATTTGAATTCTAACCATTGTTTAAGCTATGGAACACTAACAAATGATTCTATTGGAATTCGAATTGCCAAATAAAAAAAAATCGGGCTTAATTTAACATCAAGCTCTTTGAAATTTTCCGTATGTAATGACGTACGAACGGGCTGATCTCAACACTGTAATTCGAGTGTTCACCAGCAGTAACTTGGCGCTAACAAATGGCACTGATCGATTTCCCCGACGAAATTTAGTCACAGCCCAAGTGACACACGTTATGTTATGTTGCTCAGGACATTATATGAAACACTCTAGTAAGAGTACACGAAATGCAAACACGACGAAGTCATGAACATATTCATAAAAACAATTCTATAATTAAGTAGTTCTTGTTGGTGTTAAATTTATTATAAAAACAATAATTATTATTATATGAAATGGTAATTATTATATTAAATCGCAATTATTTGAAATGGTTATATGCTCTGATTTGTGTTAATTATTTAGGGAACGGAATTTTGAATATTACGCCCTACGTCTAAACAGACAAGCAGATTTAAGTTTATTTATCTTGAATTTAAGACAGTTCGACATTAATTTACAATTGAAAAGAGTTATACATACGTCCAAACTGTCAAGTAATTTATAAGCAGAAAGGAACAACAATAACCATGGTAAGACATGTTAAATTAATAAATTTATGACTACAGATATAAACTTTTGTATTTAGAAAAATGAGTCATATTGAAAGAATCTTTATTGCGGAAAATATACAGGTAGAACATTTTCTAGACCTTTCCAATAATTGTATCACTATTTCACAAAACTCTACGTAGCGATTCTCCCATCTAGCGACAAAATGATAAACTGAAAAGTTTACTATTGTTCAAAAATAACTGAACAAATAGATTTGTGTTTTTATGAAGAAAACTATATCTTGATATAAAAATTAATGACCCTTAGTCAGTTTCGAGCAGTAAAATGTTAAAAAAAAACATTAGAACACGCATAAGAAGACCATTTTACCACTATATTTTCTCCCATTACTTTTGATGTGAAGGATTTAGACTATTAAATTGTTTCTGCTTCTTAGGTCTATTCCCATAAACTGTACCGAAAAATGCATGGAATTTAGAAGAAGATTATTATTATTATTATTATTATTTTGTTATTGCTATGTACAACTAAATATACTTGTTACAGCGGGTGTAGCTTTGCAGGATTATTGTGTATTTATGGATAAAGCTTTAATGGGCTTCCAGTCATTAATGGGCTGGAAGATAAAAGCTATACATACCGTTGTTTCTTGTAAGTGAATGGACACAAGATTTGAAGTTCGTCATAGATTTGTAATGAAGAATATGAAGCTGTTAGGTGCAGTTGTTGACTTGATCAGACTTATAAAAGATTTTACAGTATGTATTGATATTAGCAACCATATATCTGATGATCTTTATAACTAACGTTAAGGTTTAATAACTAGGGAAGTTTTCTTGGAAATGTATTACTCGATGTAGCTCAGATCAACTGAACGAAATATAGTATCATTTGGATGTGCATGAGTTTGGTTTTTATTTTTATTGCACCAGAAAAGTATCGCCAAAATGAAAAAAAAAAAAGAACATCGTTAAAATGCAGACTTCTATCGTAATCCTAACATAAAAACCATCTCACACCTCTCGTAGAAAAGAGCCAACGCGCATCAATATTTGGTAATTAACTTATCTTGTATGTTTTAATCTCTCTACGACTTTGGTTTGAAGTGTGTAAATTACTCTACGATTGTCTAATTGAAGGTAAATAAGAAAAAAATGATATTCTGTTTCAGATCGATCACGAATGAGTCGAAGACGGAATTTTCTTAGATTATGATCGGTAGAACTTAAATCTTCATATATCTCTCATTACTGAATTATGAACGATAGATATACGAATACGAGATAGCCAGGAATTATGCAAATAAAAAAAAATTCCTTAAAATACGAATCGAC
>JAGDQP010017576.1:0-38222 GCA_022664845.1 Lepisma saccharinum | reverse complement strand
TAAGATAAAATGATTTTTATGGGCGGTAACAGCACTATGGCTTACGTCTTTCCCGTCACACATTGTTATTTGATCTGTAATTATATGTTGACTTTATTCTTTTGAATTAAAAATAAATTAGAAGTTACGGTAAATTAGTGGTGTCGACAATGTTTTCGTTAAGATGTAGTTGAATCTTAGTAACAGTGAAGCTTAGGTTATGTTGTTTATGTCTTAAGTACAGTGCGGTGAATTTAAAACCGGCCCCGAGGTACACTTTTAATTGCCTGTTCGATTGCTGTGTCAGTCTTGTATATTTGTAGCGGGGAGTAAGGGAGTACGAAGAACCAAGGTAAAGCGGTGCCCAAAATATTTTACATTTTTTAAAATGTTTCAATAATGTTCCTTGATAGAAAAACATAGACATGATAGTTTCGAATTTATTTTAAAAATTCACTGACAAGGGACCACTTGCCAGAGAATTGCCCTGAAACATTTAAAGTTATTCTGAAATGTGCTGCTAGAAATTTTCCAAATAATATTATTTTACTTTAAACAATATTTAAGAGATGCTAAAGAAATTTTCGGTCCTGTTCTAGGTTAGGGTGATGGGATGAGTACAGATCTGCCCGAAGTCAGGTGTATGACCTAAAGATTCTCGACAAGGTGAAATATTTATGGCTTGGCACTGCCTTCAATTAATTGGAGATGACACCCCAAGAACTGATTGTATATTTTAAAGTAGATTCCGAACAAATTTCAGTAGATATGAGTGTTGTATGAATACGAAGTCGAGGCGACGAACGAAAGCTCTTATCCATTGGGTTTGTTTCTCGACTTAATTTCCAGTCAATATTGACTTGGGTTTCATTTTCAGTAAACCAGGTTGTACAGACAAACTAGTCAGCTGGCTCAATGGATATGTGCAGTAACGTTATTCACGAAAATGAGAATAATTTCGCATTTCAAGAATATTCAAAAAAGAACGTAATTTTTTCGATATTTATGTTTTCCAACTTCATGGGTTGTTGAAAAAACATCGTAGAATGATTTTGACGGAATACGTTAAGAGTAGAAAGTAATTTGGTTTGCATAATTGTCTAATAACCAAAACTGTGAATCTGAGTAGTCACGTACTGGACCACCGTCCAGTTTAAAAGGTCAGACTGTGCCGCTACCTGCTGGCTGCGAATTTGTTTCACTCTTTGAAATCTTCGCAAGCGTAACCCACTGTCATGTTAACTAAAAAGTGTAATTCATTTTATCAGTGATGCCCAAAATTGTTTTCCCCATGGGCCACATTATAATTTAGCACTATCTTCGCGGGGCCAGATCATCATCTCACATAAATAGCATAGAAATCGAACGTTTTTTGCAGTTTTTTAAACGCTAATAACGCAAATGTTAGAAGGTCATTCCCACATACGGACAATTAATGTTTGTAAATATAGCAAGAGGCCAAAATCAAAGTATTAAAAACAAGTTTACCATAATCATGTATAAATTAAGGAGAAATAAAACCATCTTTCGACATGTTTATCATGGTAAACAAGTGTAACATATGTGGCGAACCGGAAAGGTAAATGCTGTGGGACGTAGGTTGGGCATCACTGAGCTAAATAAAATCGAATGACGCCCTTAAATGAGCAGTTTTTTTAATAATACGACCTTACTTAGTAATTCCAACAAGCAATAAGTGGAAGCCATCGGTTAATCAAGTCATGATTTAATCATTTCCTCATGGAGCTTTTCTTTACAGACTTTCTTTCATTCACAATGGTTCTTTACAGACTTTCATTCATTTGGTGTCCTCAAATCTTGCAACGTTAATTTAACTTATTTTCCGAAGTCATACAATGATGAAATTTTCCACAGCGAAATAAGTTGGGTGTCAATACAATATTTCATTGTTACTTTCATATATTTCTATATATTTTAAAATAATATTTTAGTATATATATATTTAATATGAATTTCTTCATACTAAAATAAATACTAACCTTCAACGATCTGTCGTTTGACTGCTTGCTCAACACTTTAGCGTTTGGGTCACAAAACATTAGCTTTAGAAAAAGTATCCGAACACCGAAATAGCTTGAACGAAAAAAATAATTAAACAAATTTTTAAAAACACACCTTTCTTAAACAACTCGTAAGAAAAAGTAAATAATGTTTATGCATGACTAAAAACAAAAGCATGCGGTGCGCCATTTCCAGAATTTATAAAATTACTATATATAAGAGCGCGCCCCATGTTTTTCCTTTTAGTCATAAATAAACCAAGTTATTACTTACATTTTGGTACGAATTGTTCAAGAAAAGTGTCTCTTTAAAAAATTTTTTTTAATTATCGTTTTCTCTTTTGCTAGCGCAGCCTATTTGTCGCGATGAACTACAAACTATGAGTGTTTGTGGTATATGAATATGGTTGCCATGGATTTCAATAAAGGGGGAAAGCGAAAGAAAAGACTGAGCGAAACGAATTAGAGAATTTCAAAGAGAAAGCAGATGCTTAAAGAAAAAGGCAGTTGTTTTATTTTCCTATAAAATAACAGCATTTTTGTCGACAAATTTCAGTTTTAATTCAAATCAGAATGAATTAAATGAATTAGAACAGTCGAAAATAAATTCCCCAGCTAGAAGTACCAGGCCAGGCTTAAACTCGTCACCTCCAGGACTTCTATGCATAATCTGCCTGATGTATGCGTGAATTGCGTCATATAAATCAGTTTTTTTTCTAAACTAGGATTCAGTGAATGGTGCTTGGAACACGAAAGTTCAAATACTCATCACAACTCTACTCTTTCTGACACATGTTTCAAGAGAAAACATATTAAATCTCTCCATTTCAAAGATCAAGTTCCTTCAAGGAATCATCAGGTTTTAATCAAAAGGTGTATTCTAAAATATAATTAGCGGCGATGTTCGATCGTCGTAATTAGCGGTGGGTTCCTTGTTTATTTCGATTGAAGTCTTCCAAAGACAGTTCTCTATGAAAACCTGCAAAAGATACTGCAATATAACAACGTATCTCCTGAATATTGCATTTGTGATGAGCAAGTAATATGCATTGCATGGAGAATACAAAGAAGCAGTTTCATTTTTGAAGCAGGAAAACCTTAAACATGTCCATGTATTGTGCAGTACTCATGTAGCCAATTTGTTCGTTTGTGACCCAGCCTCACTGTGCCAAACATTTTATATTTCGGAAACATACAGGCAGCTTGTTTTTCTTTTAAGAATTCTTACAGGAATATTGAGCAAATTGTAAAGCCAATAACAGAAAGAAAGGGATAACAAATTGCCTTCCATCGGTGCCACAACATGGCTGAGCAAAGAAACTGCAATCAAGTTATATCGAAGTTTTGAAATCTGGGTGTAACTTTTAATGTAGAACGTCATCCCTGGCATGACACTTCAAAAAGAGACCAGCACTTCTAAAGCTTCAGCAGACAAAGCAGCCATGTCTAAGTGTACCTTTGTTGAATCAGAATTGACAGCATTGAACTCAAGACTTGTTTTGAAGCAAAAAGTCTTGATTACTTCATGAAGTATGAAAATGTACTGATTGCTTTCATTTACATACAGATATTTGAATTTGAAGCATATGTTTATCTCCAATCTGTTCAACGATGTACTATACAAAAGAATATGGAATGGTAGACAAAACAATTAGTCTGCAGAAAGAAGCCCAGAAGTACTTCGAGTAAGTTAATAAAGCATTCTAAATTATCTGTAAAGTTGTGAGCGAAAGGCTGAAATCATTAGATTGATGTCGTCGCTGGTTTATTAGGCAAAGGAAAAAGCAACCCCACGATGTATGCCCCGACGAAGCGCCGTCGTCAATATTTACGTTAAAACTATTCTGCATTAAGACTTACAATGTTATAATGGATACAGCTGTAGCTAAGATTGACGATAAGTTCTCGCAGTATGAAACACTGTACGTTGACATGACTTGTTTTGATTCAAGTTAATCAAATATTTTTAGCATTCCATCTCGTGCCCTGGAACGAATATGTTAAATCTGTCCGACAATAAATATAGAAATGCTGAAGTAACAGTTAAAAATTCGAATAAGGGCGAAAACGTAAGACACGGAACCTCAGTGGTCAAGTACAATTCAGGGCTTATTCAGTTCAAGAAGCTAGCAAAAGCTAAATCCTACCTCATTCTTAAACATTCACTTCTACCTATCTGAACTCACTACTCCGCAACACTCGGATGCATTAAAACAGCAACTATTAGACCAGGTACTAGATCCAACTATTGGCATCTCAGGTTGGAATTCTATAATCTCAAGTTGGATAAATATCAAAGTTCCGTTTTAAGGTGCTTTATACACTTCCCCCAAACCTAAACCGCTATATCACCCCGGAAGCCTCCAACTAAATCTCGTTTGCTATACAACAATAACCTTGTATTCTCAAACCACTGAACTGAAAAACCTGTGAAGGTACCGACACACTTGTGCCACTAAGGATCTCTAGGTGATCGAACATCGATCGCATTTATCTTGAATGAAATTAATCTAAAAGTTCGAAAATTTTATTTAGTAAAACTTTACACTCATTGGTAAATGAACATGGCAAAAGTCATCTCGAAACTAACTTAAGGCTGTTTAACGTGAGTTGTATATAATTAGTTGTTGTAATAGTTGTATTTTACATACCGATTTTATATTCAGCATATTGATAGAATATTTAGTTGTTTGTTAGAGACAAGTAATCCTATCCAGCCCATGCAGTGCAAGTTCTTGATAATTTATCCCGTATAAATTTTCAGTAGATTAGGTAATAGATTAAGTTAGTTTTAAAAAACTGGAACTCGCTGTGACCTGTCGTGGATTCTGTTCTCATATTAAGGTCAAATCAAATTCACAAAGGAATCCATTTTTCGCAATATTTTCTAAGATTCGTTTACATTGAAATTTGATATGTATGTTGTAAACAAAACCTCCTCAGAACAAGTAGGAAACTGACAGAACAGCACAAGAACCAACAATTACAGTCGCCACTTGCTAGCACCTTCTCTGACAACCCAGAGAAAAGGGGGTACTAACGCCGTACAGAAGCATCATAAGAGCCGATCATATAAAATGCACTTCCGGTCGCGTCCCCGTGAAGCCTCGTTACACTCCACCAACAGAGGATTTACTTCCCTAAAGAAGGTTAAAGAAAGGAACGTGAAACTTCACATTCAAACGGGCTAGTGGGTAACACTCGTAAAGACTCAATTTTCAATGACAGACTGGACACTGGCTAACTGAACCTTCTCAGCGAGGTCACTCGAGAAACGCAAAACTGATTCAAAACTTAAATATTGAGCTACTTCTACTTATTAAAGCTTTCGGAATTAACATTTATAAACCCTTTTTACTCATAGTTTATTTCAGTAAAGTAACATATTTGGTTTAGTTATGAACACACAGAGTAACATTTTGTTCTAGGTTAGGTAATACAAAATTTACTCTAAAAAATCATTTCTGACAAGGTAGGAAAATACATGACTTAAAGAATCCCGACAGATCGTAGCCTCGATTTGGAAGAAAAATAATCTATTTCGATTTCATCTGTTCTATCTATTATTATGTATCTGCACATTTGAAACCAATTGGACAGAAATAAGGTTTCACAAAATGAGTTCACATTTACCAATTCAAGTCCAAATTCTTATATTTCGAAATAATTTGTAAATCACTGCTTTTTATATGAACATGACTTCGCATAAGTTCAGTTATAATAAACAATTCGAAATTCTGACCCTTTCTTGAACACCATATGAAAATTTACAGTTGACGTTGCGTCAGTTCCATTAAAATCACTTTTTCCAATACGTTCCAAACAGTAAGTAAGGCAAGTACAAGGCTAATCAGAAATACCAAAATTCTCACAGTTTAGCACTCTATAGAAAAGAACCACATAACTGAAATGAATCATTGATTCCCGACCAATGACAAAGGACGACACTGTTTACCCATTCGTTTGAGATCAGCACAGTAAAAATCCTTCCCTTTTGAAGCTCAATATAAACGAAACAAAACTGCCTAAAATAAAATACAATGGGACGGAGCTTCAAGGTCGTTGCAATGTTTTGGTTCACATTATAAATATTGACTATTTTGATGCACGGAACGCATTATTGAGCTACTGAAAAGTTTCTATGTTAAATCCGTATGTTAATAAAAGTCCATATTGACAACATGGTATTACTTTAGCTTACGTCCGGCATGATTTTTCGGAACGAAATAAGTCACATGTTCATGAATCAGAATCATGGTAATGTTACGTCATAGTGATTATTTCCATACCACCATTGATGTTTCGTTACAAAAAACAAGGACAATATGTCGAGAAAGCGATAGCGAGGGACGACGGGTTAGAAAAAGCCAGGTTCGATATTTGCTTTTATTATTTGTGATGCAAATCACCTTTAACAGACACCACTTGTGACTGCTCCATTTGCGTTTCCAAATGGAACGCCCGACGTATACGAAACAGAGGTCGACAACATTACTATTTCTTCGATTTACACTATATTTAACGCACGAAATTATGAAGATACTTCATCAGAATAAAGGTTTCATTAAAATGTTACGTCATAGTGACGTTTATTTCCATTCACAATTGATGTCTTGCTACAAAAATTATGGTCAGTATTTCGAGTAAGCGGTAACGAACGAAGACGGGTTAGAAAAAGCCAGTTTAAATATTTTTCTTCATTATACGCAATGCACATCACCTTTGACAGACACCACCTGTGACTGCTCCATATATGGTTCCAAATTGAACGCCCGACGTATACTAAAGAAGGGCCTAAAAGACAAATAGTACTGAAACATACTATGCACGTAAATGTTCACTGGGGAACGTGATTTCTCGATGCTTTTCCACTTCTAACCGCATTATTTATTTATTTCTCCCGTCTTTGAACGACAATGATATACTGCACAAGTCGGCACTTTAATGTTTATAGCACTTCTACGCTAAAAAAATTACATGCACCTTTAAATTATCGTGATATTATTATTACGTCATATAAAAACAGACTACGTCATTATCGGTCCTACGCACATGGTTTCCAACCATTTCTATTATAAGGATAGTACAATACACTCTAAAATTATCGTATTTTTGCTTCTTGGATCGTACACTCCGCACGAAGATGCTAATTTCACTCGTAAAAAGAAGCATAAATGATTTTTCTTGAACGTCTACTGAATTATCGTACATTTGGAGCAGATCGTACAAGTTAATAATATCGTATATCGTATTTAAACATACATTATCGTACATTTCCATCCGGGTCGTATTGGTTAGCAAAGGTGTGCGCACCGTATTTCCCTCTGCTCCCCACCGGCTTCACACCCCTCGCCAAGAAACCAACCTTAGGCTCTCTATATTATTTATAAGCTCTATGATATTATCTCACTATGGAAGAAAAAATTCTTTTTTTACTTCTGTAATTCTCAACTACGCATGCGCAAATCTGCATAGACAGTCAAGTGACTAAAGTTAGTAATCTGTGTTTCTGAACAGGAAAAGTTAGTATGGTACCATCGAGCTCTACATAAACTATACTGGAGTAACTACTTACAATTGTTAGTGTTGAAAGATAGACGCCAGAGTAAATATTTAAACTCGTTTGTCCACTTCCAGTCTAATCCAATGTGGACCAAATTTTCAGTTCTAACTTAGTTTTATACGCTTGATATTGCTGTGTGGCCCGTTTTTTGATTCAAGTCTTAATTCCTGAGTTATTCATGTAAGAGTATCCCGCTCTCTACATACAATAGAAAATACTGTAAATAATATTTACGTTTTTTGCAAGAATTAAGACATAAATAAAAAACGGGCCACACAGCGATATCAAGCGTAGAAAACTGAGTTGGAATCGAAAATGTGGTCCTTATTGGTTTAGTCTGGAAGTGGACAAACGAGATTAAGTTTCCTCTCCGCTCCCTAGCTTCACATATTCATGAAATTTTCAATGGCTGCAGTCAGCCCAGTATCGTATTAATGGAAGTCGACGGTATGGTGCTAGCACAGTAAGTAATCATGAGACTAACTTGCGATTAGTGTGTCCCCTCTGAATACGACCCATGGTGTAATTTTATTACGTGTTGTAACATGTGTTTCAATAGGCTATTTACCCAAATTGCAAGCAACGGAAGCGGGTTTTGAGCCCTAAGGGTGAGATTAAAACACGTGTTTCAATTTTCTATTCACCCAAATCGCACGCAAAGCAAACAACGCAAGCTTTAATGAAAACCAGCCCTAAGACGAATTACATTATGAACACGTCGATGATGGCGAAAGCTCACCCATAATACAAATTTATGTGGTGTAATGTGCTGAAGAAAGAAGAGTTATGTACAGTACTCCAACAACAACTTGTTTTATCATTTTTATAATATACTGAGTCACTGAATAGCTAAAGGTTTAAAAGAAAAGCCTGTGGTGATAATACAACAGAATATTAGGTAACTACTGGCATCTGTTAGGCGTTTGCGGAAGTGGTATAAAGAGTTCTTAAATGTTCCATAACAACCCCATTATCTTTGATATTCTAGAATTACTTAAATTTAACTTAAAAATGGACAAAGACAGTATAATGTCCAAAAAGTGTCTGCACACAATCCTGCAGTTACTACTAGTATTTAATTATAACTAATTGTACTCATTATTGAAGGACAAAACGTATTTTGGTCCGTGAAAGTTAATTTCTGTTTTCCTCTACTGAAATTCGAATATTGACGTAAAACGAAAAAGGCGGGAAAACCCACTTGGATTGAGCCTTAACAACATATTTTCCCAACAAATTCTCTAGAACTATTTCTATATCTATTATTTATATTATGACTCATGCTCCCTTCCTTCTATCCTTCATTTGTGCTTTTTCTTGTTTGACATTACCTCACTTTTTCCTTCTTCCATCCGATTACTCTTATTCCTGAACAAGTCTACAAACCTCCGAAATATTATAAGACTTGAAACCTACTACTACGAACTAGTTTCAATATCAACGAAAGAAAATTCTACAACCATTGAACTGTTAATAAAGCCGCTTCGCAGTATTGTTAATACTTCTAAGTAAAAGTATTAAGCACGCTACTTCTCCATCATGATGAAGATATCAGTGTACTTTGAAATGTCCTAGAGCTTCCCTCACTAGAGTTTATCAATAATAAAACTCTAAGGATCAAATAAAGTAAAAAGCACGGAGCGCTAGTTGAATGCTTTGATGCACAAGACTTTTGGCCAGTGATTTAGTGGTCCCCAGTTCGATACCTGTCACCTAAAGTTCTTTTTTATTTTTAAAGGACAATAACTTTTTCTTTGTGCTTTCGAAAAAAAAGCTTTACTTTTTCGATTAGATTTTTTCTTCCTTTTAGACGATGAAAAGCACTTTAATCATTTCATAAAATTTACAGACATAGGTCAGAAAAGTCGGTTAATTATTTATTTTTCTTAATACACAATGAAAACATCGATAAGTTGCTGAAATCTTAACTGTCAAGACCTAATTCTCTCCAAGATTCTTTACGCTAATGAGAAGACTGTGACGCCTTGATTGTCCCTGTCCGCAGACATTCAAAATAAGCCTTCTAAGAAGCTTAGGAGAAGAATTGGAAAATGTATAAAGGTTAGTGCTTTATTGTGAAGGACTGTTCAGATATTCGTAAATACCTTGAGCACAGGTATCTATGCAATAATATGCTGTACATGTAAAGCAGTACTTTTTAATATTGCATTATTGTTTGCTAAGTTTAGGGTGCAAGTGGGAAATAGTTTCGATACTCCCCCGGACGAGAAATCGTCACGTTCAGTACATTATTTTGAATCTGATTTTGAAATTCTAGAGGCGTTAAGGGCATCTCTTTAGTATACGTCGGGTATTCCATTTGGAACCGTAAATGGAGCAGTCACAGGTGGTGCCTGGTAAAGATGCTGTACAACGCGTATAATGAAAAAATATCTAACCTGGCTCCTTGTAAACCGTCTTCGTTCGCTATCGCTCACTAAACAGTGATTTTGTAGCAAAGCATCAATGGTAATATGGAGAGAAACATGTCACTATGACGTAACATTACCATGATCCCGATTCATGAACTTGTGACTTATTTCGTTGGAAAAATCACGCCCGACGTAAGCTAAAGTAATACTGCGTTAAGACCAGTTAAAGGTTACTTGAACTAACTAATGTAAGTTAAGCTAACCCAATCCAACCTAAGCTAACCTAACCTTACCTGTACAGTATCGAATGATCCTGAGGGCATTAAAAGTGCAGCCAATGGTTTAAGCAGACTAAGGTTAAAGTAGAGAACGCCACTAGCTCTACAGTATTAGATTTATTATGTGGAATATGTTGATACAATATAATCCACTCACGTTTACATCGTTGAAATATTGGGATAAACTTTTAGATACTTCCAGGCAGTGGCGGCGTAAGGAGGGTACTAGCGGTGCTCCACCTGCCGAAAGGCCTTTGCTAGTCGCCGAAACAAGTGAATAAACTTTTGGTAAGATTAATCAATGAAGCACTTCGATAGTGGTCGTTGACGGAATAACTATGCCGTCTCAGAACTCTTACTTGTGCGCTTGACTGTGATGGCTGACAAGCATAACTCTCAAGTCTCCACAATCTAAATAACCGTTCTCATGTATATGTTACGGCGAGTGAGTGAGAAGATAAGTGGTAAGTTAGCCCCGTAGGGCCCCCAGTTTTCCTGCGGAGCTGTGAATGACGGAAAATTATATATTCCGGCTAACAGTAGCAGTGTGCACTCACGATTGTGTTCGCGACCCGCGAGCTGACATCAAACAACTTCACTTGCCCCGGGCCCCAGATTGCCTTACGCCGACACTGCTTCCAGGAATACCATAATTATTAAATATAATATAACCTAACCTAACCCATCATTGAGACTAATTAAAGAGAGTTGGAAACAAACTCGATTTTAGTTAACCTTTCAACAAGTCTAATGAAACCTAATCTCTCTGACAAAATGATCTAGCGTAGTGTCAAAAGTCCAGCTAAATTTATGAAATACAATTATCATCAATATTGGATTTCGAACTATATTGAAAACAGCAAATATAGTAAAAAAAATGAAGAGTTTATTTTAAAAAACTGACACATACTCTTTAAAAATTAATATTCTGTACAAAGTATCACTATTAATAATAAATAAATAAACGTACGTCGGGAAAAGATGATTATCTTGAACTTTAAAAGCTGGTTAACTTAGATCGTGCATACTTACATAAGAATGAAATTGGCAACAGGGAACGAAAAGGACGATCGAAACGGACCTATATGATACTGCCTGAATTCTCAACCCCGTGCTATGTGAAAGGGCATTGATACCGGTAACACAGCCCAACACAAGTTTTGGTGCTGAGACTTTTTGAGCTGATTTTATACAGATTCGGTTTGCTGAATTCAATTATGACAATGGTTTTCGCCTAACAGCTTTAATTTTGCAAATATGATAATAGTATGATTTACGTAGCCCATTTTAAATTGGAGATGGTTCAGGAAAGAAAACAAAGGATTGAAAAACATAACATAATTTTATTTTCTTGAGCATTTTGATAACAAAACGTAGTAATGTTACAGTAACATTACATTTACACAGTCTTCAGGATACTAACAAAATTCAAAGAAAAACTAAGTTGACAGTTTGAAATAGGACTACCCTTTCTATTGCAACTCCCCAAGCAACACTGACGAAAGCCAGACCGTGTATTTCAGGAAACGCCAACGCTATTTCATATCGGGGTTATTACAAAGGAGAGTTGGTTTCATGCTCCTCAGTAATGTGGTTTTTTGACCGGAATTTCTACAAGAAATATTATATATTATATATACCAGGGTGCGTGAATATATAGTGCTTACAGTGACAGTGTACATATTCATTATTTTTTGTTGGTTGAGCAAGATTTAGTGCATTAATTGAAATGTAAACAATCCTTGAGAAGTGAACCAACAGGATTGATTTTCCGCCATTTCGTGAGAAAGAGGCTTAACTAGCCTACAGTTTTTGTTTCAAAATTTATTGGTAATAGTGGAAGTTCTTTGAATTTAGATGTGATGATTTTAGTGCATACAAGTGATAAATAAATAGGTTTTAGTGCTGAATTTTGGTAACTAACAGGACGCCATTTGCAAAAGCTTTTTACACAGGGAGCTCTTTTCACAGCACTGGGTATTGATGATATCTCGAATGATTCTATGAAAAGTTAGACCAGCAAAAAAAAAAATGATTTAACATTGACCAAATTTTTATATTTGGTGGGTATTTGTTATGAAAATATTATTAGCCAATATTTCGAATGAATTGATGTTGAACATATCCGAATGAATTGTGGCCTCAGGTAGTTTCCGTGTTTTAAGTGAATTTAACAATTATCAGAAACTTAATTATAGCAATGTATCCTTTACTCCCCAACATTCCAGGTAATTCGTGTAGTTCTTGTTCTCTACTGCAAAGTGATCTCAAAAAACTTAAAGATGAGGTAAAAACTTTAGAGAAAATTGTAGAATTGCTTCGTAATGAATTTGAAAATAACTGTGAAGCAAGCCAAAGTACTCTATCTGGTAAACAAGCTCAAACCTGGGTTGAAGTAGCTAGAAAGGGGTTGAATCGAACTAGAACTGACAAAATGCCCCAGAACACTACAGAGAAGTTATTCAAGACACCAACAAGCAATAAATTCGAACCGTTGGATCACTTTCAAAGTACAGGTAGTGATGCAAGCTACAAGGTGCCATTCAAAGATGATGATGAGCAAAGTAATAGCAAAAGTTCAACTTACATGGTGAAAGAAGCCATACCCCAAGTATGTCCCAATGATAGTAGCAAATCCGTATCTTCTGTTTCTCTTTATGCTGACAGTCATGGGCGGGGATGTGCATCTGTACTAGTTAATCGCCTGGACAAAGTATGTGTAACAGGTATAGTTAAGCCCAATGCGACAATTTCAGAAGTGACAAGAAATGTAATTCAGGATTGCAGCAAAGCCACAAAAAGTGATTTTGTAGTAATTATAGGTGGTACAAACGACGTTTCGAGAAACCAATCACATGAGGTAATTCATACTCTAAATGTCATCTTGCCATATTTGCAACACACGAACGTCATTGTGTGTAATGTTCCACACAGATACGATTTGAGTGATAGTTCTTGTGTGAATAAAGAAATAGAGAATGTAAATATGCAACTTCCCCAATTATGTAACAAATATCAAAATGTTAGTATATTTGATACACATTCAATGCATAGATCCAAATACACACAACATGGCCTACATCTAAACAAGAGAGGCAAAAGAGAACTATGCCGGGGGATAATTGGGTTAATGAACAAATCACAGCAGGAAGTAGGCCCTAACAGGGATAATTGCAGTGCAAATGGGTCAATCTTGTGCGGGGAGGGAAGTTTTATGGATCCTGGTGTTGAAGTAAATGGTGAGACTCAGCACCATAGCGATGTTGATGGTAACAATGCTATATCGGAGCAGGTTGTATCTGTACATCTGCAGGGGCTAAATCCTGATTTGAACAATTCTTTAGCAGAGCGTCAAAATTATGTAAGTAGCAATAATAGTGAAAAATCATTGGAAGGTGTTGTAGGTAATGAAACCATTAATAATGATTGCGGAATTAATCCCTTAGATTCAGGAAATGATAAATCGACACATACAGGAAGAAGTACTAGAATAAGGAAACCACCAAGATATTTCAATGACGATTTTTTATACCCAAGCATGATGTGGTAATAGCTAATAACAAGAACACAAGGTACAGAAACAATCTCACAGTGGTTCACCAAAATATTCAATCCTTAAGAAACAAACAAATTGTACTTGAGGTAATTGCCGAAACAATGCCAGCCGATATCCTTTGTTTATCTGAACACTGGCTGGCAGAAAATGAGTTATTTGTTATTAATGGATATAAAATTGTAGCAAAATATTGTAGAAGTAATATAAAAAATGGAGGCGTTTGTATATTTGTAAAAAAACACATAAAAACTACCCAGTGCAAGTTAATAGATAGCGTAAAATGTGTTGAGAAACATTTTGAATACACTGCAACTATTATAGAAGGCTCTGAAGTAAATTTAGCCTTATTAGTTATCTATCGCACTCCTGACTCAGACGTCGATATTTTTCTACGTAATACGGAACTGTTGTTAAGTAAATTAAGTCGGAAGTATCCCTCAATTATAATATGCGGTGATTTTAACATAGATTTACAAACACCAAGCAAAAAACGCGAAATGTTTTTGAATCTCCTAAGTTCTTTCAATTTAACTGCGACAATAATATCACCCACACACTTCACAAAAACATCGTGTTCAACAATTGACAATATTATCACGAACATCAAACCAAATATATACACATCGGAAATATTAAACCTCGGACTTAACAGCCATTTAGGACAAGTTATCACGATTCAAAACTTTTTTACTTCAAAAAGTCATACTATGAAAATAAAAAAGAGAGATTTCAGAGAAAACAATATTCACAGTTTTATTGAGTGCTTAGAAATGGAAGACTGGTCAAGCATATTTGCAACTGAGTATATTTCAGTTGATGAAATGTTTAAGCTGTTCCTAACTAAATTCAAATTACGGTTCGACCAATGTTTCCCACATATAACCGTACGAGTAAACCATAAAAGGCGAAATAAATGGATCACAAATGGCATTAGAAGATCATGTCAAAAAATGAAAACCCTCAATTTAATAAGCAAACAAACTACTGACATAAAATTTATTGAGTATTTTAAAAATTACAAGAAGATTTATAGAAAGGTCATAAAGCAAGCAAAAAGTTCCTATTATGACAACCTGATAAATAAAGCAGATAATAAAACAAAAATGGCGTGGAACTTGATAAAACAGGAAACCAATATGAACAATAAAGCTTTAGGAAATATAGAACTTAAAACAGAAAATAATCAGATCTGCAATGACCCACATGCAATTGCAGAGATATTCAACTCTTTCTTCAACAATGTTGTAGATAAACTCCTTAATGCAAGGCCAAATGCTGCAATGTTTATAGACGAGCCCCATCCAATACCACATGTCTCAAATTCCTTCTTTCTTACACCCACAGATCCTTATGAAATAATTGCTATCGTAAAGAAATTTAAAAACCGTAGTTCTGCAGGGCCTGATGAAATACCTGAGTTTGTAATAAAGAGATGTATACATGCTATTGCTACGCCATTGTCTGATTTAATTAATGCATCATTTAATCATGGGCAATTTCCAGAAAATTTAAAGTGGTCACTAATCAGGCCACTACATAAAAAAGGGGATAAACGTAATTGTGAAAATTATCGACCCATATCACTCTCATCTAAATTTTCCAAAATTATCGAAAGTATTATGAAAAAAAGACTATTATCCCATCTGGAACAAAAAATTATTTCTAACTCACAACATGGATTTCTAAAAAATAGATCTACTACTACTGCTATCTTAAGTTACATACAAGAAATAGTATCTGCTATTGACAGTAAATCATATCCATTTTCGATATGTTGTGATTTAAGCAAAGCCTTCGATTGTGTTAATCATTCATTACTTTTATCGAAATTGTCTTCCTATGGGATACGCGGAACTACTAATGAATGGTTTTCATCGTATTTAAAAAATCGACATCAGTATGTTGAACTCACATACACGGATCAAAACATGCATAAACAAAAAATATCATCCAAACCCTCCCTTGTCAATTTAGGTGTTCCTCAAGGATCAGTTCTGGGTCCGTTACTTTTCCTCATATACATAAATGATCTTCCATCACATATTGACCAAGGGACTATGGTCTTGTATGCTGACGATACCAACATCCTAATTAAAGGCAGTAATGCTTCAGAACTGCAAGATAACATAAATGCTGCTTCCAATAAACTTGAAAAATGGTTCTATCATAATAATTTAATCCTAAATGCCAATAAAACTAATTGTCTTTTTTTCTTTCCTTCGTATTTCTGCTGTCCCAGCTTATCCCAAATTAACCATAAGTAACACCACTACAGAATGTGTCTCAAGTACTAAGTTTTTAGGGCTATATATTGACAACAAACTAAGTTGGAAAACGCATATAACAAATTTATGTCGTACACTATCAACTAATATCTTCTTAATAAGATCTCTCTCAACTGTTCTAAATAAAAAGGCATTGATATCCTTATATTATGGTACATTTTATTCGAGAGCAAAATATGGTATTCTCTTTTGGGGATCCTCAAGTGGGCTATTGACAGTTTTTAGACTACAAAAAAAAGTTATTCGAATCATTACACACACACATTTACGTGCGAGCTGCAGACAAATTTTCAAGAAATTAAATTTGCTAACAGTTCCATGTTTGTACATATACGAGGTGTTAAAGCTGATAAAAAGTAACCTTGATGGCTACACTACACACTCTGATATACATAGACACGACACAAGAATGAAAAATGATCTTAGACAAATGTCCCACAGAACAAAAATTTTCGAAAGATCACCGCATTACTTCGGTATAGCCCTATACAATAAATTGCCACAAACTTTAAAAAACATTAAGGATATCAATATATTTTGTCGTGAAGTTAGGAAAATGTTGACAAACAAAACTTACTATACAGTTGATGAGTACTTGCAAGACTAAATATTATAAGGGTAAAGAAAATAGGTGATAATGAAAGTGAATTATGTCGAAAAACTGCTACAAAACAATTTTCTATGTATTCTATGTAATTTAAGAAAATATGTATTCTTATTATGGACATGTTCTATACCATATGTGCAAATGAGTACAATGTATTGGTCTAAGGAACGCAATAAATCAAATCAAATCAAATCAAATCAAATGGAGTAGCACTACCCTTGTCACCACCCCAGCTGAGTCACGTCACCTGAATAACCTCAGACCCAGTATTCTGTTACAATAAGAAAGACCTACCTCCACAGCAGTGGGCCAATGAAAAAAAAAAAAACAAAGCTCTATGAACTTCAGCGTAATGCCGAGTGAGTGAAGGCAGGTCAAAGCCAGACACTACCCCACTTCGGGCTTACATTCGTACATCACATCGCATCGACGAATAGCATGCATGGTAACAGGGCAGAGGAAAGAGATATAAAACAATATCAAAATAAAACGAAAGAGTCAATCACGAAAGCCAGTAAGAAAAGGGAAGCGGGTGCACGGAGGCAGCGGGGAACCACCCTAAACACGCTCAAAACGTCTATGCAGAAAAGTCAAAACCAAAAGATGATTCACACTGACAGAAGCATGGCGATGAAACAAGCAGTCATTACTAAAATAAAACCAAGCGAAAAGAAAAAAATCTTCTGAAAACCGCAATTCACCTCACATTCTGCATTCTCAAAGACATAGCCAAATGGCTAATGGACAATGCAGAAGAAAAGAACAAAAACCAAGCAACGCTTGCGCAAAATAAACATCGAGGCGCAGGAGAACGCAGATTGAAAACCAAACAAAAATAAAATTTAAACTCTTCAGAACTACCTTGGTTCCAGTGGTCAACGAAAGCTCATTCTACCTCACTCTTTACCATTCTCTTCTTATTCGCTTAACTCACATTTTCCATATCTACATACACCAGTAAAACAAAAGAACGAAACTAAACAACCAGGCGGGCTCAAGCCTCCTGCTCTGGCGACGCAGGTCGGCAAACATCAACTACACTACGCGAAATTACAGTCTCATTCTGAGGTGTTTTTTACACCTCCCAAAACCGCTACAGGAACTCTACACCAAGGGCCTACAACCACACCTCATTCATCCAGCAACTAAAACCTGGCATACGTTACCCAGTGGACCCAAGGAGCTGTGAAAGTACACGGGCACTTTCGCTAAGTTTCAAAGGTCAAACAATTTCGTAATTTAGCCACTAGAAAATAATCCGAAATTCGAGGTTAAATAAATTTAGAAAATTCTTTACACGCATTGATAATTAACACTAAGCAAATTCTATAACACAGACTTCAAACTTTAGTGTGAGGGCACCCTAATATGAAATTTTCAGGCCTCTGACAGGTCACCGTATATCATTGTGAAAAACACTGTATATACTCCTTATGGCTGAATCACAGTGAGTTTTTCAGCCTTTTTCGTTTTACGTCAATTATTCAAAATTCGGTGCAGGTAAACAACATTTAACTTTTACAGACCAAAGTTCGTTTCGTCCTTCAATAATGAGTACTATTCGTTTTAATAAAATATTAATAGTAACTTTTGGGACATTATTCTTTAGTCTGTGAACGTTAATTTTGTTTACCTGCACAGAATTTGGAATAATTGACGTAAAACGAAAAAGGCGGGAAAACCCACTGCGATTGAGCCTTATGAACTAAAAATCCTTCAGGATAAATGATCCATCACTACAAACGAATAGTTCTCACTGTTTATTAAGTTCGAAATAAAACAAATTTTATACGTTCAGAATTTAAAATAGGTAAAATAACTTTTGCCGGTACGAAACAGAATGTCAAATCAAATTAAACTATTTTATCATATTGCTGACAGGTTTGATTATGTTAAGTTAGATACTGTACAGGATTTTTTTAAAAAAATGTACTCGTTTTCGCAGTTCCGACATACTTTACAATATTGATTATTGTGCTCGACATACTTTAACGAGCTTAACGTATAGTGTCTGTATAACAACACAATCGTATTTATGCAACTTAATTTCTAGTTACAATTGCCAAAAGGTCAGGTAATGCTTTGAGTGATTTTCGGAACCAAGAATATTGCAGAGATCACAAATTTTGTTAAAATATTCTTTAAATTTCTAATTACAGATAGTCGAAATTACATCTTAGAGCTCGTAGCCACTGTCAAAACATTTGTAAGCTACACACGAGCATTACTCCGAGTAAAATTCTACCTTGCACTCCTGCAGTCACCGTGAATCTACACAAGCGAAAACTGAATTTTTTACATCATATGAGCAGGAGTCACTATTGTTACAAAATCAAATGAAACTTGTATTTCTTAATAATTTCTTTACCACAAAATTAGAGTACGTTAGGTTCGGAAAGGAAAATGCCGAGTACTTGACAGATTACGGAAAATCAGAAAAGAGGGTGGGGGAGGAGGAAAATGACCCTTCCACCACAGAAAAAAATATTTCAAGGTTCAACGCGCAGTAAGCAACGGCACAGAGAAATAGCATTTTCTATGAAAACCTGCCAATTTCAAATTCGGCTCCAAACTTAGATTGGATAATTGCGTTCAGAAATATTTATCGTACCATTGTAAATAATTTAATCTCAACATAGCTATGATGCAGAAGTTAACTGGGAAGTATATAACTACATGACGATGTACTAAACGGACGATGCCCAACCGCCTATTTAGCTCAGCATATTGTAAATATAAATTACTTGCCAAAAGAAATACAAGTTCAAAATTTAGAGATTATTCACTTTTAAAATTTAATAATCTTGCACACTAAAATTTTGCATTTAGAATCGTTAGCAGAAATTCATACACTCATAAGAAATTTTGTTCCACTGAATTTCTTCATTCACTGAAATTTTCGTTCGTTCCGGACTTCAGCTCATGGCGGTTGAGGCTTTAGCAGCACACCCAAAAATTGAAATTTCACGTCACATACGTGTTTGCCCAGTGAGATTCGAGGTACAACCAATTAACCATTTATCTTCGGACTATGTAGGAAGATTAATAGAATCACCCGGACTGTCAAACTGAATAATTTAAGAAATTTTCACAGTCCTTTTCATCCCCACTCCTTTAGTTTAGATACATAAATTATATCTATTCTGCCCTCTAGCGGACAAACTCACAGCCCAAAAAGGGTGGTGGGGGGAACCAACTATACGAAAAAAAATAGATAGCTGCTATGTCTGCACTGAAGAAATTTCTAGCAGACGAAAGCATAAAAGAAGCAGAAACAAAACTTTCAAAGAATCAAAACAAGAAAAAGAGAAATGACATAGATAAAGGAGAAAAGACAGAGAAAAATACTTTCGCGCCATAAAGCTAAAATACGTAAATAATGAGTAGATGAGACACTACCTATCTGGTCCTATCTCTTTAGTCGGTACCAGGGCCTAAAATTGAGTGGAGTACTCCACACTTTGTGGAACTGTAGGAAAGGAGTGTGGAACTATAATTCTTAAAGTGTGGAGTGGTATTAATGTGAGTACCTTACTTTTCTCGGATTATGCATTTAAACGCGTTTAGTGTGTCAAACTAAGTCTTACTGATTCAATACATTCATTATGCAATGGGTTACTCAATTCCATATAACTGCCAGTATATGATATTAAGCCAGAGTTAATACGTATAGGCGTCTCAAAGATGGCAGGGAAAACCATTGCCAATTTTGAGGTGAATGAACTTTTTAACTATATTTAGTTTTCAAACGTCTTCGGTTGCATTCATATAGTTTTAAAATATGCAACTAACTGCACGTTTATCTGTTGTTTCAATAGGACATTACACTTTTCCGATATAATGAAATGTGTTGTTTCGTAGATAAAAATTACACGATCCTTTGAATCCGTTATAGAAATATGTACTACCAGAGATAACATACATCAATAACCGCCAAAAATTTAGCCGAAGCACCGTAGACTCTCAACAACCAATCATAACCCAGGAAATATTATCCTGGGAAATATATCCCAGGAAATATTTTAGCCCAACCCCTGCTGTTATGAAATGGCTAGCCAGAAAGGAAAGGCGTTTTGAAGTTGGTAGGAAGTCAATGGAACAGCCCTGGTATAACGGTGTATTTGCCTTGGCAGAAAACAGACTGAGACAGCGTGATGATCACGGAAAAATGACAGTGAAATTCTTATGTAAGAAAAAGTGACTCTTTTCTTCCAGTGTGACTATTTTTCTTACCGGTTTGTTTCCTGTATTTTATGGTTTAATACAATACAATTAAATATGTATCCTAATGTGCCTTTAATTTTGTTTGCTCTGAATGCCAAAATTTTCCTACATAATAATAATAATATTTTTTTGGTCGCAGGTAAACATACTTGACGTTAACCAGCGACGTGAACTAGGGCACCGACCACGCCCCCTTCGCGAAAATTACCGAAGCTCGCCGAGTGAGTAGTCGTCTGTATGCCGAAGGATGGTCACGGAACAAATTAATGCGGCAAATGTTTACAGAAAACCAACAAAATTTTTAAAGTTTATATTTATTTGTAACGAAAAACACCTTATTATACCGAAGAATCCATGTGTTGAGGTTATAAGTTATAACGTAGGCTGCGTTGAATTCCCAGATGAGATACAGATAAGTGGGAGGAAGCGAGTTAAAAAAAAGTAGTGAAGTTCGATCATGAGAAATACTCCAAATATACACATCACATTTCAACTGAACTTTCTCTCTCTCTCTCTCTTTTTAACGAGTTTCCAGATGAATACATAACACCATATAATTATACAAAACATCATATTTTTTAAAAAAAGTTTTAAAACGCAAGTTCCAAAGGAAACACTCCATAAAATAGATATACATCACCTTTCGGTTTCAGTTTTAAAACGCAAGTTTCAAGCAAAAAAACAAACAAACAAAACACACACATACACACACACACACATACACGCACCTAAAGAGCATTACATTGCAATGTACTCTTCCTCGGTTCACTCATGGTGTAACAGTAAAGATACTGCAATATCCAGTACTTCACTTGAACTTGGTTTTGTAATTCGTTGCTTATGCGTAACTTTCTTCTTCTTGGTCGAAAAGAGTTTTCTCTGTTTCTCTTCGCTGTCGTGGATTTCGAAAGTAATTTGGAAGCTTTATGGGAACGAATGAATTAAACAAATGAAACAAACACCCACAGCACAACTACCACGAGCCCTACAGGCTCTAAACAACGCACGAATTACTAGGGCAACTAGTTACTAGCAATCTTGCCAACTAGACTACGGACACTAACCACAAAGGTACCAAACGAGAAGCCTTTCCAAAACATTAATGGAAACGACAATTGAGCTAAACCAACTCACAAGGTTCTCCAGGACGAAAATCAATACCATTACAGGCACAAACCTGCCAGTGCACAGCTAGCACTAATTATACACTCTCTGACATGTAGGTCACTAGACCACGGCCAAAAATGAAATATACCACGCACACAGCAAAGGTTTTTGCTAATAAGAAAACTATCTTTGAAAAGAAAAAAAGAACAGAAAAACCGACCACCAATTTCACACATTTTTTAAAAAAAGAAACAAGGCAAGTAAAGAAAATTAACAACAAATGTTATCATATAACATTTATGCCCACACAGGTATGCATACTCTTACATGCACATGAGATAATTTGTTTCTGGCATGTGTACTCACTTGTCATATAGATATAAAGAAAAACACAATCACACACACACCTTATTTGAACGAGTAACTGGAAATCATCCTAAAGAAGGCGTTGGGCAGGCATAGTGGTTAGTGCACTCTCCTCTTATATACATGGCCACAAGTTCAATCCGAGCCCGGTCTGGTTCCTGAAAAGGAGGCTGGATATAGACCCAAACTGGAACAAATCAAAACTTCCCGAACACGTTTTACATACCCGACTAGAAACAATGTGAGATTTCGGAATAGCCAAGAGGTTAGCACGCTCACACTTTATACAGGAGGTTACGGGTTTGATTCCTGCCAGACCCACTGAAAGACTGGTTTAGAATATGCCTTACCAAAAAAATTGTAGGCTCCATCCTTAGAAGCTCACGCACCCACCCAGAATATTAATAACAATTGAACGGATCAAACAAGATGTAAACTGCATATTTAAACACAAAAACAACACAATACTGATTAAAATACATTCTAATAACACAATAATTCTCAAACACAAAGACCAAGTAGTCTTAACTAACATAAAAACCACCCTTAACCAAACCAACCTGTGAACACGGCACAGTTGGATCCTGAACCCAGTACCAACGTGTTAAACATACAAAAAAATAATTCCGCAAACTTAAGAACCCCAGCAGTGGTAAAGAGTTTCGTTAATAAAAAGATGCCTCACAAATTGGATGAAAAATGGGCATGTATACCCTCTAAGGATGCCCTACCGTAAAAATAAGAACCCAAACTGTATCCACGGACTGTGATGGCTCCGAGGTACTGGGCTTCAAACTACAGTGCATGAATTATATTAGTAACACAAAATATTCGTGCAATTTTTTCCCCCGTCCGTTTCAAAAGTGCATAGAACACATTTAAGGTGATTTTTCTTAATTGGTTGTTCTGCATGAAACTTGCGTTCGTGATATGTGAAATTTTCAAGGTGATTGAATTGTTTATCCCAATTTGGGCATCGATAAGCAAATGATTTCTGGATCTTTAAAGGAGGCGCGATTTCGTTTTATTTATTCGGATGTGCTTTCGAAACGACGCCTAAGTGATTTGTTATGGTCATAGTTCTTACCACACTCTAAACATACATGCTGTTTAATTTCGTTCATTTGGATCGACTTTACTCATACATCAACCCACTATAAATACGAACACAAAAACACGGCTCTACTAAATACGAACAGAAAATAGAACTCCACTAAAACATAAAACAAACAACACAACGAATGACTGTTCTCCCGCTAGAATATAGGAAAAGGAGCCCTCAGCCCGCCAAGCAGTTAACCCAGAAAAATAAAAACGCAGACAGCAGTTTCTTCATGCCTAAGAGGTTAAAAAAATGCCGGTGGTATTCAGTCTTGGTTCATTTCAAATGTATTATCAAAATACTGTATAATTAAATATCATAGGATATAGGATTCTGTTTCATTTAAATAACATTTTTTTTAAAATTCCACTCCGACGCAAGGAGTGTGTACGCTCTCCCCCCTGGCCCCCTCCCTCTCCTTGGCTTCGACGACTACTCACTCGGCAAGCTTGGGTAATTTTCGCGAAGGGGGCGTGGTCGGTGCCCTAGTTCACGTCGCTGGTTAACGTCAAGTGGTAAACATGATGTACTGGACAGAACACTGATTATATGTCAAAACAAATGCTGACTAAACTAGTTTTTCTATACTATATAAATTTTTTACCAGTGTGGAGCTGTGATTTCGTTGAATTTTAGGCCCTGGTCGGTACATATCGTTGTCGATATTACAAAGGGGCGTAAAATACAAAAAGCACTTTTACAGGAGAGGGTTTAAAAGAAAAACTGTACTTTTTAACTGACTGTCTTGTAATTGAAATTAAACCTATCTATAAAGTTAAATATTGATTTTTGTGCAGAAGCACTACTCTTTCAAAACAAATGTCTTGAAACCACTCTCTGTCACTTACGTCCATTTGTCAGATAATACAAAATTCAAAAGTGGCGCTTACGCCACAGTCATGTTTTCTTTACAGGAGAAACTAATAAAGATAGAGTTACACCTGTTTGTCAGATGAAAGATTAACATATTATACGTAAGTCATTAGGCAAAATATCTCAAATTTTACAAATTTTGCGCTTACGCCCCTTGTCATGTCGACGACGATATGCACCAGATAGGACAGAAGCATCACCCAAAAGAACAATGTATTCTTGCACGAGAAGTAAAAAAAACAAATGACGATCGAAACCGAAACATTGATCTAAAAAATGTTAAAAGAGAGGTGGAGTGATTAATAGGCTGGCAAAAATGATGCAGCCAGCGTTTCAAGTTAGAAATCTTTTGCGGGACATTCTTGAATGACTTGTGTTAGAACAGTCTTTTGCAAGTTCCAGCAGTAGTTTGCCATCAAGTGTGCATCCCATCTTCCCTGGTAGCGGTTATCCATTGTAGTTATATCCTGGTGAAATCATTCACCTTACTCTTCGTTGGTATCACCCAATTTTTCAGAAAAGCAATCCAAGTGACTGTGTAGTCAATGAACCTTTATGTTCACGTGACGTTCAAGATCTATGGAATTATTAAACATTTTGTGCACTAGTTCGACATAGTTATCAGCTTTGTTGATCCAAAAAAGTTTCAGACAACAAGTAAAAATGCCATCCATGCACTTCGCTCACCTGCAGTTATTGAATGTCAATATACAGGTAAAGAGTACAAGTAAACCATTCCGCCCTGATTGGTGTATGACGACAACTGGGAGTGTAGCAAAGAGTATCTATTTAGAGAAATCAGTGTTATTCTAGGATTGGAAATCGTCAGCTAGCTATTGACAACCGCAACCAATCAGGGCAAGTCATGCTATCACTGCTTCTCGCGACAGAGGAATTAGCAACCACGGACACGCATGCGAGTGTAGGAAAAATATACAGGAGACCCGTTGATGCATTAAAACATAACTGAAACGTAACAGGCAACGACTGATTGACTCCTTGTGCATTTAAATGTCGACGCGAAATACTGAATATCGATTTTGTTTGGTGTTGCGTTCCCCTGACACCAACAGTGCTACCGTCGCTCAGATTTCCCCATCTGGGTCTCTCTGAGTCATACATGGATCTTTGGTTCCCGCAAATTCCTACCACTTACGTCATCCCGCAATGGAATATGGGAATTCAGTAGTGTTCACTGTCCGGAATAGACCCCTCTGATTGAATGTATGAAAGCAGGAGCATTGATTAGTTGTCTTAATTTGAGACCGTCAAAAATACCAGTTCTAAGTTTTTCTGTACTTACGTTGATCCAGGCATTTTTTGTCCTATGTAAATAAAACATGGTCCATCCTCATCAAGAGTCTTCACAAACTGTTTCGTCAAGCCTAGCTTTATGTGCAATGGCGGCAAGATGGTATACACCCTCTAAGACTAAGACCTAGGACAGAGATCTATCGCAAGGCTACCGCTAGGAACCTGAATACTCTGATAACTCAACATTAGAACAATATTGACTCAAGATCCAAAATTATATGGGGCTAATCTGCAGGTCGAGGCATCAAAGTACGTCTGTATGAAGGTTACATTAGTGGCGCTATATTAAAAAAAAACTATAGCTGATAGGAAGAAACTATTTCTATAGTTGGTTTCTGCACACCAAATATAGTATCAAACAGTGATAACTCCAAGCAAAAAAGAAAGTATTTTTTTTTTGGGGGGGGGTTGCTGTGAAATTAATTTAAATACACAACCTCGAAAGAATAACTTTAGATCCCTCTTCCCGGATTTTTTCATCTAATCTCCCGGATTTATCCCTTCTAAGCTCCCGGAGCTTGTTTGCAATTTGAGGACACAAACTCAAGGGTGTCTTACAAAACCTAAACATGTCCAGAACTTGAGAATGGAAAATTTTCAGGAGTAAGGAACTGTGTTGCTTGTTTGTACATTCTTATAGCGATATGAAAAGGAAATTTTCCCTTCTCGTATTTCGAGCCTTGCTTGCAATTTGAAGATTCGAGCCAGATGAATACTCAATAGGTAGTCCTAATGGAAGAGAACTTAGAAAAAAAATTATCTAAGAAAGTAACTTTTCTTAACTATAAAATAAACCGGAAGACCCTCGCTTGCGCGGATGATTAACCCGCTGACTTCTTGTATGTACGCGTAACCTCGATTTCAAGCTCGCTGAGGTCAATTAAATGAACTTCGCAGTCGATTTTAACAAAAACAGCTGAGTCCGTTCTTAGAACCTCACCAGCTTGTTTAGGAGGTTAATCGCATTTCAAGCACTTAAGTCTACCTTCAGACGAGACCACTGGCAGCTCTATGGTTTCTTGGTAGCATTTCTGCAGCATTAGAGCTGCTTTTCTTGCAAGCGTGCTTTCCTTGCTTTGCTTGCGATTCGAGTGAGTTGCCAAACATTAAACAACACATATGTTTCAATTGGCTACACACCTAAATCGCGAGCTTTCATGAAAAGCATAATTTACGCGCGTCGGTGGCGTAGACAACTAAGGGCTAACTTTCATGACAGCTTGCGTTGCTTGCGATTTGAGTGTTTCAATTGGCTACTAACCCAGATCGTAAGCAACGCAAACTTTCACGAAAATCAGCCCTAACGTTTAAAACACTACCAACTCCCTTTTGAAGTTCTACTTGAACGTAGACATTTTCAAGTGCGGTTGGGCGCAAAAGGTAATATACTTTTGGCGATGCTACTTGTATAAAGGCATGAAAGAAGAATAGATACTGGAATGAAACTGAAACAGTTATTTTCTTCATGATTGAAGATTAATTTTATTTTTAATAATGTCATGCTAATTTTATTTAATTCTAATAAGAAAAATGTTACAGAATTTAGGCTTGGAAATTACCATATTTATGTATCTGGTGCAAATTTTTATCACTAAAAGTTAACCTAAATTTCAGGATAACCTTTTCATATTTTTCACAAAACCTCTCCACTAGGAGGTGATTATATCCATTTAATTATATATGAACTCCGTTTAGGTAAATAATGTCTAAACAGAGCCAGTTTGTAAAATTGATAGAGTTCAAGGTCATTTATCTCAAAAAGAGATTAATTTCAAAATCTATTGTCTTTTATCGCGAAAGACCCTAACCTAGTTGATCCCAAAATTTCACCATTGTATTTATATTCGGAGAAATAACTATTCAAAAATTGGATCTTGCGTCATTTTCAGAAACACTTATTGCAGGTAAAATCCCGTTATAACAAATTTTACAGGACCAGCGATTTTATTTCGTTATAACGAGGATTCCTTGTAATGAATATTGTATTGGAGAACAAGAATTCGGCGGGGATTTTGAAAAACTTCGCTCTAACGAAAATTTCATTATAATGACGTTCGTTGTAAAGAAATTTTACCTGTTCTGCAAAATGTTATTTTCTACATAGATGTGAAAACTCGTTTTGCAGTTAATTGAATCAGTTTGTAGTCTAAATCTGTCATGAAATATGTTCATGCCGCAAAGGTTTTACGGATTGTGTTATCCATGTGTAATTTTGTTACACAAATCGATGCTGAATTCTGTAGTGGGAACGAATATATGTAGCGGAAAGTTATCATTATCTTTCCTCAACGTCAATTTCCCCAACTTTATCAATATACCGACGGTCAAGCCTATACCTCTGCAATGACACCACATACACGTATCTACACCGTATGGTTCATAAGATATAGTTTCTGACACAACCAATTTGCAATACTGATAACGGGAGTGCTGGGGGCGGGGACACTCACATAATTTTTCTTGAGATATATTCTCTGGATACGAGTTGGCAACACTGACATTTGGGCATGGGACTTTCACAGTATGTTTCTATTGTGTCGAATAAAGAATATGCTAAGTTTGCTGTTACTTCATCTCTAACGTAATGGGAGCAATTAAAAGAAAGGATTTTATAGGAAATAGATTGGCAACACTTTCAGGGCGCCCACAATAATCTTCTATTGCCAAGTTTGGTGCAGCTAGTTTTAACGGAATGGAAGCATTTTGAACAATCTATTTTTAAAAAGCAACATTGAGTGACTGTACCAATTGAGACGGATCCGACGGCTCTGAACTAGCCTAGTCAATATCGTTCCAATAATACCTTCGCCAACTCTTTACATCTTATGATTCTTGAGAACCCGCGTGACTACCTATAACCAATCCGAAATCCGAGCCCTTAACGCTTAGAGTCTAGATCCCGGGGGCTGGATCTTTGCATCATTTTGAGAAGATAAAAAAAGTTCTTCACTTATTTCAACGTAAGCATTTATAGATATATTTTACTTCTTGTTATTCGCTCTTGGTCTTAGTTTAACGTACCACTGTAGCTTAAAACACTAGGCTATTGCTGACATAGGACACATAATTACTTCACGAAATATTTTTTAGAGAATCTTACAATGATAATATGACTCTGAAGTTGTAACCAAAAATAACAATTCTTGAACATAAAAAAACACTTCCATGATTATATGTTTAAACACAAAATATAAATTTCTTATTTCAAAATATGACTTCCATTTTGCATTTTGTCTATTTCCTTTCTGGTCTTTTTTCTTCTTCTTTACTTCAAATATAAACCATTCAACAATAAACAATTACAAGTTGCGAAAACCGAACCGCCGTAGCTTAATGATAAAGCGTTGGTGTAGCATTCGGAAGGTCGTGGGTTCGATCCCAGCGGCCAATGATCCTGACAGGTTTTTCCTGTCACACCAGATAAATACCGGGACAGCACCTTTAACATAGGCCTACCGAATCCTTGCCCCTTCTCTATCCTGGTCTGAGCCTTAGATGCCTAACGGCCATAAATAAAATTCAAAATTTTGTTGCAAAACACACTAATTAATTAATAGATTACTTCTTTCTGTCTAATTATTTGTAACTTCTTTCTGAGGGTACAAACCGCAGCCACCGAATTGAGATTTTCGATTGCTAGTGCGCGCGGAGAGGTTTAATCACGTAAGTTATTTTTCTATCACTATGATTTTAAAATAGCCAGTGCGAACTCTGTCATATAGAAGCATTCGTTTCATTCCCGCAATCAAAAAGCCGCCCAGAAAAATTCCTACTGCGCGGTAGTTATTATTTAACTCCTATAATAGCTTAGCAAATGGAAGTTGCCGTAGTTCAGGCGGTAGCGCAGGTCGCTGGAGACTTTTCAATACTGCTCCCATGTCTGGCGCTTGGAGGTGCAGTCAGCCTTCTATCAAATGGAGAACTAAAGTCTTGACGCCACATCCGGTTGGTTATCATAGCAATGGCGGAGGCCAAGTCTAAATAAAGAGTAATTTTGATAGCAGGAAGGTAGAAAATCAGTTTTGGAAGTAATAATTGTTAATATTTTTCGAAGTGTTGATTATTTCGGTGACGAGCGGAAACTGATTGAAAGAGTTGAAAATGTGGAGTCCAAACATCTACGTTTCCTTACATGTGACCGAGATTTGATGCACGTACGAGAGGAAGTTCAAGAAAGGACATATGAACAGTAAATATAAGTTAGGTGAGTATCTAATTTTTGTTCCGGTAACTCATGTTTTTATGAAACATATACAAAGATATTATTAACTTTCGAAATCTTGATTTATGCTATGCCTACCTACAATATCACTTCGCGCAGCTGTACATAGGCTACAGCGATTTCGTTTTAGTAGTCGTATTTATCTTCTTGAGAGTGTGTCCTTAACTATAACCGAATTAGCAGCTTTTTTAAATATCATATCAACGTATTCAAAATTGTGTTCAGTGGGATTGCGTGAAATTTGTTTACTTACGTAATTGGCTCCTTCCACTTCCTTTTCTAGTTTCAGTCATTTGGAAACAGAAAATAAAAACACGTGTCTCTTTCATTGTAAGTGTGATAATATGACGGTTCTCTTGGTAAGTGAAGAATTCCTTCCTCCCGGAGTACCAATCCGTACAATAATTTGCCGGGCAGTAATTAAACGTGTACGTCCCACTTCTCTTGAAAAGAGCGCCGCGGGATGATATAGCTTCCGTGATAACGAGCGAGGATAAAGGCAACCCTACTGCTCACCCTTGGGGTCCTGTATAATACTTCCAAACTAGTAAGCCGGTGAATTCCGGAGATAAAGGTTGGTGGACCGGTAATACCGATAATAGGTCCTCTGAGCCCCGAAATACTGTAAAAACGCACAAAAACCAACAAATAGATGAATGTGTGCAAATGGCGGGAAACGGTCGCAAAGTGTGTGACGAATGTTGAAACGCTTGAAAATGGGTGAAAAACACTGTATTTCGGCAGAAAACCACGTTTTTCGTATTTGGAGCCCCGACTCCAAAATCCGCAGATCTACCGACCACTACTACTGACTCCGACCAAAATATTAAAAAATGTCACTTTTGGTGAAACTTCACGAAATACCTTAGTAGAAATGTTTTCTTCAGTATTCCAATAAATACTAACACTTTCTACACTTTTTAGAATACTTTATTACTATTTTTAGAAATCGTACTTTTTCCGGAATTATGGTATTCCGTCGGTATAAAAGGTAAAACATACACAAAAACGCCAATAAGTTGATATGTTACTACAAAGTAATGAATATATTTAATATTTGACCTGATTACAGGGCACACACGCGATTATTCTTTTGTGTGTGCGTTTACTTCTGTAGGCACGTGATAATTTTACCAAAAATTGAGTGCGTTTGAATGTGTCAAAACAGGAGTAACATACATAATAATGCACTCTACTAATAACGAAACGATCAAAATGCTTTTGACATAAATTATAAAAGATTATCGTTAATGAAAATGTTCATCGGCCGGGTACCCGTAAAGCGTTGAGCCCAACGTTACACAATTTTTACTTAATTTTGCAACTATATTTTCCTTACGCTCTTACGACGTTTACGTACACCTGTGCTCCATGAACATTCGAGTCCGATGAAGTATATTTTATACTTAACATACACAACAATATTTATTTTTCATTAACAAGTAACAAGGTTGTACTTCACATTAGTTGACGGAGTACAATTAAATTTCTCAACATTCGGCATTAATTTCTGACCGTGCTTTGTTGACATATACCCGGTAGGCACTGATCAAGAATTGTTATATTATAAATGTCGCTTTAAAAGACGTTCTGACAATTAAAGAAATTGTATGCGACTTGTATCACACTCGTTTTAATAGTATTGTTTTTACTTTTACGAGTTAGGTTTTCTCTAATATTACTTCAGTTTAATGTACTTGTAGCGCGCGAGTAATTCTATTGTATCACAATATTACCTAGTTTACGCTGTTAGTATCTTTTTTATAATACAGGAGTTTTGAACTGACTACTTAGGTTCCGTACAAAACTTTTTTTTTTCTTACAATTTTTGTGTTTGCATTGATTTTTTATTTATTTGCTTTCGAGTCCAATGAATGCTAGCAAATTACAACTTAAAACTAAATATACCAAAAGAATAATAGGATCCTTTATTTAGTTGAATTGTATTTCTTTAGTTATTGCCCACAGAAAAACTATCTAAACGAAGGCAAGGTAAAAACGCATATCGGATAATCGACGACGACGTTAACAATAGCGTCCGAGCATCAACAACCCGCGTTTAATCACGTGACTTCTTTTTTGTCTTCAAGAGCACTGTTGACGATATGTAACTGATGCAATGAGGCTACGCAGAATCCGATGTCATTTCACTCGACACAATAAAATATATTCCTTTCTTAAGCTTGCAAATAGTCAATGCAAATATGTAATTGGATTCCAACAGGTTGTCTATAATTAAGAGAAACGAAAAGGGTTACCTTCAGTGCGGCGTACTCGTCGTCCAGCAAAAATAGGTATACGTTACTTGCTCCTTGGCGTTCACTATCCCAGCTTTTCGTCCTGTTTTTATATTCTTGTGAATCCTTGGAACTTACTGATCCTCTTGCACTGTAAGTTTTGTATATGTAAGTAATTACACTTGTACAATGAGAGTTTTTTTTGTCACTGGCGCACGAACAATGTTTCCTCCCCCGTGCAGCACGCAATGTCCTCTGCTGTCTCGGACGATGCAATGTTACCAGCTCGCTCGGGCAGACTTGTCCAGCACCACCACAAACATACGCCGAGCGTTGACTCAAGCGTCTCTTCATGCATGCGACGATATCAATGCGTGTCGGAATATAAAAAATACTTTAAGAATATCCAACTGCACTAAATATTGTTATAATCATGTGAGGGCGAATTACCTGTCCGTCACAATAATCTGGCACAAAGTACACTACAAATCTACAACTGCTGAACAACCAGTTTGTTTAGACTGTAACATGGCGGGTTACCATTTCTACATGCCGGATCTGACGTAAGACTTTAGTCCCCCATTGCGTACCAGAGTGTACCTGGTACTCATGAGCACATAGGGATGTAGAGACGACCGGGGGTGAGACCGCCTTTCCTTGTGCCGTAGGTCGAGAATAGTGCTATCTTCACATCTTCTAAGCGCCATTGACGGAGCGTGCGCATCGCAAAGTACACCGTTACCATTTTTAATATCTTAGGAAATAACTTTGATTTGAAGATAGGTCGTAAAATCATCGGAATGCCAGTTTTATTTAACAAAGCGTAATCATATAAATGAGAAACAACTTAATCTAAAATTATAAATATATGACTGAATGACTCGACACCAAACCTATATAAATAGCTAAACTAGTATCCACGAATAGTAATTACTATGTGTACCCATAGTAATTATGGGTCAACACCTGGTCCATACTAGGCCGTATTTTGTGCTTCTACGAGTAGATGAGGACTCTCAAAAGACAACGAAAGTCTCCGAAAGTTTCTTTGCTATTCCGAAGCTTGGAAACGTATAACAAGACAAAGACACATAGTGTATACAATTATGGTCTAATGTAGACCATTGAGCTGTACGTAACCATACTGGAGTGCTTGATTAGTATTTAAATGTAGGTTAGAGCGTACAACCTCATTCGTCCATTCTGGGTTTGATTTTTTTAATTTCCAGTTCAGTTTTAACATGGGAGTGATGCGATTGGTTGTCAAGTGAACTACGATCCTCAAACGAATGACACTTTGTCTCAAGGACAAAACATGTGATGGAGTGAATCTGTAATAATAGAGTATTAAAAAGATGGACGAACTCCAGGACAAGATTATTTCTTTGTGTTTAGAAAAGTGGAAGAAAGAAAATGAAATTGTACCATGTCCTCAGCTACAGGTAAGAACATTTTTTGACTTCAAGCGTTATATTATTATTTTGACGACTCTGTACCAGCTCTTTACCAAAAATGCGTTTTTGCGTTATGTGCCCTTCTTCCGGCAATGTCCTCAATTTCTTCTAAATTTTTGTGGATTCAAATTTTTATTACACTTTGTAATTAATATATAATAACACTTAACAGTCTCTAGAAATTAAAACTTTCTACTTGTGATTAATTCTTCATTAAGAACTCATTGCTTCATGCTGAAAACATTAATCTTCTTTCAGTCTACAGAAGTCTTAGAGAATAATTTTTCCGTTAAAGGCAAGAAAAATACTATACCCAAGGGCAAAGTGACGCCAGCCCGTCGTGGTAGGGCACCTAGGATTACCAGGAGAAAGAGTCGGCGAGGAGTTTATATACTTAACCACACAATCAATCGCCTTCCCAACTGACTTTTTCAAAATAGCGTGTCTTTCTCTGAATTAATTCAAACATACGCGAATTCTAGAAGAGAAAGGGAGTTAAAAAAAAGTCCCACTTCGAGCGACGACGATATGTGACTGTAAAAATGATTCGATAAAGAACACATAATTCTATCTTGATGCTAAACGGAATAAAATTAATTAATTAAATCAGCATATATATCATCATCATCATATTCAGCCGTTTTCTATCCACTGCTGGATGAAGGCCTCCCCCTTTTCTTTCCACATATCTCGGTCTGCTGATATCCTCATCCATGTAGCTCCTGAAAAAACGCTTCATTTCATCTACCCATCTTGCATTCGGACGTCGTCTCGGTCGCTTCTTTTCTCTAGGAATCCAATGTAGTACATTTGTCGTCCACCTTCCATCTGTTTGTCTAGCTATGTGACCGGCCCATTTCCACTTCATCGTCTTCGCAATCTTGATTATATCCTCTACCTTTGTTTGTGCGCGAATCCATTCATTTGTCTTCCTGTCCCTCCTGGTTATTCCTAGCATGCATCTCTCCATTGCTCTTTGTGTGACTCTCAATCTCTGAGTCGTTTTCGCATTCAGTGTCCAAGTTTCACAGCCGTACATCATCACAGGTAAGACACATTGATTATATATAAACTTTACGCTTCAGACACATTGGTAGTTTGCTTTTGAAAATAATTGTAGTCTTCCAAACGAACTCCACGGGATTTTGCATCTTCTATTTATTTCATCAGTCAACTTGGCTTTCGATCTTTTGAGCTGGCCTAGGTAAACATACTCATCAACTATGCCTATTGTCTCTCCGCTAATCTTTATTTCCCTTTTTGCAGCATATTGATTGTATATGACCTTTGTTTTACTTAAATTCATTTTAAGGCCTATTTTCGAACTCTCATTATTCAGTTCTTCCATTCTGGTTTGTAGTTCTTCCGCATTTGAAGCAAACAGGACTATATCATCAGCGAACCGTAGGTGATGAAGATATTCGCCATTAATTTTAATTCCAACTTCATCCCAATTTAAATTTTGGAACACTCTCTCCAGGATCGCAGAAAACAGTTTTGGAGAAATTGAATCTCCTTCCCTTACCCCCTTTCCAACTTTGAATTTTTGACTTTCTTGATGTAGGCTAATGACAGATGTGGCAGTTGAATAAATGTTTCGCAGTAGCTTGATGTACGCTTTTTCGATACCTTGATGTTCAAGTGATTTAACCTCTGTTGAAGAGAAGACCGAATCGAAAGCTTTTTCAAAATCTATGAATCCCAAACATAGTGGAAATTCATATTCATAAGTCCTTGCCATAACTTCATTCAATGTTTGTATGTGGTCCATTGTGCTAAATCCACGACGAAATCCGGCTTGTTCCCTTCCCTGGTTAAAATCCAAGTCCCATTCAATACGATTCAAAATAACTTTGGTGAATATTTTGTATAGAACTGACAGTAAACTAATTGGTCTGTAGTTTTCGACACGTTCTTTGTCCCCTTTCTTGTACAACAAAATTAAAACAGCATTATTCCAACTTCTGGGTATTTCTCTCTTCCTCAGGCACATTGACAATTATTTCACAAGTTCCTCTTCATCTTTTCACCTCCCCATTTAAACATCTCTGCTGTGAGTCCATCTTCTCCTGGCGGCTTTCCGTTCTTTATCCCTCGAAGTACTTTACCCCACTTCTTTCATTACATCTGGGACATCTACATCATTTTCTTTTGAGTCTTCATTTCCTAGCTCTTCTTCGGAGTAGTACAATTCTCGGTAGAAATTTTGAAATATGTTTATAATTTCTTCCTTATTTCTGGTTACGGTTCCGTCTGGTCTCTTAACTGCAATTATTTGCTTTTTCCCTATCATGAGCTGCTGTTTGGTTTTCTTGAGGCTCTTGTTCTCCTCAGAACACTTTGTAAATAATCATACATATAATTCAATATAATATTAAATACTAGTATTACTCATACTTGGCCAAGTCGCACACGCACATTCACACATACAAATAAAAAGTACAAGAGAGTGATTTATCAAATCACACGTTAGAACTACGGCGGCAATCTGCCAGTTGACCAACGGCGGATATCTGACGATCGCTTATCCATTGTAACGAGGGTTCATATCCGCCAATGTCCGTCGGTGAACTGACGGCGCCTATTCGCCAATGTCCGCCGGTGGACCGACGATGGATATCACTAGTGTTCCCTGGATGAAAATGCAGCCTTAAGAACAGAGTGGAAATTAAAAAGATGGAGGAAACAACACTACAAATAATGAACAAGAAACTTTAAGAACGCCTCTTCACTGCAGAAAGGGCAAAGAAGGAAAACAAAACCGCTTGAAAGAAAGAGAAAAAGGTATGCAGGGTAAGATAAGATAAAATGAATTTTATGGACGGTAACAGCAAAGAATTCAGGGTTTTAGGAGAATCTAGCGCTACCAGAGCAGGACCAACTTTTGCAGATGCACTAAAACAATGATTTCTAAAAGAGAACAAAAAAAAAAGCGAAATTAGTAAGTAAAGAGAAGCCATCTCTCTTCATTAAACCACAACGTGGTGAGACAGTCTTAAAATTCAAAACCAGCTTAATTGGATTTATTGACTCTAAGAAAGAATCTTTTCAGCAAAATTCGAGCAAGAATCTTTACAGCAAAGAATAATGTCATTGTGCAACCGGAAAAACAATAGGATCTAACAAGAATTATGGGGAAGGAGAAAATTAAGTAAAATTTCGTGCTTGAACGGAAAAAACAAGAAAATCCCACTTCTTATTATCTATAATATAGAATAAGGCCTGGAGAATCTATGAGGAAATCGTGAGGAAATGAGGAAATCATGAGGAAACTAGTAAATACTAATATAGACGATGAAGAAATAGCTTCTGGAACTCTTAAAGAAGTAGAACCAGGATTCCGAACGGAACCTAAAGTAGCTGTGTCATCTGGTAATAGAAACGCCAAATGAAATTCGCAAATTACTGCTAGAGAAACCAAGAGTATACAGTATATCAATTATACCAGCCATGCGAAAAAGAACTACTTGATTATCCCACGATGCTTTTCTTGTAATTATTTGAGACACGTCAAGAGATATTGTAATGCGGAGAACCCGTTCTGCTCTCATTGTTGGGGAGGCAATCACCAACGCGATAACTGTCCCTGCAAGGATCAGCCCAGAAATTGTATACCTTGTAGTCTGAGAAAGCACAGATGCGAAGCAATCGATATGAGGGATACTAAGAATTGTCCAAGTTATCAGGTGCTACTGGAGACATTAATAAGTAAGACCAATTATGGCTGAAAACCCAGAAAAAATAGATTTAGCACCAACGCGAAACGGAATCAGAGAATATAGCTCCGAGCAATAAGCTACTAAATTGGCTAAAAAACTATCGATCATAGAAGAAAATGCAGTGACTATTGAAAAGGGAGAAATAATTTTAAAGGAAGTTTAATCCTGCATTTTATTAACCTAAGCCTAAAGACCTTTCCTAAAGGCTTTGCAGCTGCGGTCACGTAAACACATCTCGATTTTGCCTTGGAGGAAACATAAATGGAGAAATATATAAATCGGTACGAGTTTCTAAAAGATCTAATTGATTTACTAAATTTATGTAATATCTTAAATTAAAATTGGCAAGAAAATTGAAATCATCATACCTGCTGTTGGAATGGATCTATGGAGAGCGGAACCACCAGAGGTGATAAAAAGATTTAACAGATATAATTTAAATGAAAGAAACGAAGTTATCTTTAACACGAAGATTAAGAATGAGGAAATTTTCCAATAATTTGCAGACTGTAGCGAAAACTTTTTTTCTATGTCAACTGAGATAAATTACATGCCTAAAACCTATTCAGATGATGTACTACTAAGAACAGATGAGTCTACGGATGGCCTATCGGAGATCTCTTTCAGAGCTAGAAGAAACCAATTTAAAAAAGAGAAAAATCTACCTTCCAGAAGCTAAGAGACAGACAATGATTAATAGAATACAGGAAAAGGAAAAGAGAACAGAAAAAATAATACACCGAAGACGGAAAATAAAGGTATACAAACAGACAGGAACAGAAATTGAAAAAAATGGATCATGAAACTTCTCCTAGAGAAGAAAATCACAACCACGAACATCAATAGAAACGATACGAATGCAACCTGGGTCAAGCAAAATGGAAGAAATAGAAATATAATTGCCACCGCAATGCCCAGAATATCTGAGTCTGGAGCCGTTACT